>PVIR01000930.1:0-53299 GCA_004026965.1 Petromus typicus | reverse complement strand
GCATAAAACAGAAATGGTAGGATCTTGAATCCAAAGCAGCATTTTTATATGACCACATTTAATAGTTTGCCATTGTCTACATATCATAAGCTATATCAAATAATTTGTTTCTATGTGATATGAGGCATGTTTCCTCCTAAATATTAGAAATGTTGTCTTCTCCATTATTTAATATTTACTGAACACGTTCAGTGTGCTATAGTTTAGACATTCATGATACACCACTGAATACAACAGACCCTAATCAAGTAGACAAAAATAAAGCAACAAAATAAATATATGTAACATTAGGAGCGATAATGCTTTGAAGAAAAAAAGAAGAAAAGGAAGTGATGTTGGGATGTGATACAGTATTTTAAACTACTCAGGATATAACATTTAAGCAGTGTTAATGAATAAAGGATGTTTGTGAGAACAACAACAAAAAATTCCTAATTCATCATATAAAATATAAAATAATTTGCTTAGCAAACAACTACCTTTTTAAAAACAGTCTTTAGGGCCAGGAATTTAGCTCAGTGGTTCTGGCATCTGCCTGGAGAGTGCAAAGTCCTGAGTTTAATCTGAATCAGTGGTACCACATCCCACAATGCTGGGCATGGTGTCTCATGCCTGTATCCCAGCACTCAGGAGGCGTAGATAGGAGGACTGCCTCCTGAGATTAGACTGGACTACATGGTGAGTTCAGGGCCAGTCTGAACTACAAAGTGAGATCCTGTCTCAAAAAGCTAAAAAGCACTCAAAAAAACAAAATAAAAATAGTTTTTAAAGACTTTCTATCCACATCTGAAATCATTTCCTCAACATAAGTGATGATGTCTATGTGCTTATTCCCAAAAAGTCATATTTAATAAATAAATTATTAATCATCCAAGCAAATGATTCTCAATTCTCTGATAAATCTCAAATTAGCATTCTTCACTTTAATAGATAATCTGGGACAACAGAAAAACTAGTACTTTCTTTTGAAAAATATAACTAATCTGTTATAAAAGATCCTGCCTCTACAGAAAATTACTAATATTTTAGCAATCTAATACTTTTATTTCTTCAAATGCTGTTTATGGGGAAAAAGGGTATCTGTTCAAAATAGGAGTAGGAAAAATTTATTTCAACAAAATATAAGCAGTATAATAAGTAGATAGGTTACCAAAATGAAGATTAGAAAAAGTCAGAGCATATCCTCAGTTAAATAAGTAGACTGTATCCTTAAAGTATCACTAAAATGACACTTGCAATAAGAGGCATACGATGATGTAATGATGAAAACAAGAGACAGCAGTCATCAAGAGGAGTTACATGCTGAACAGTGAAGGAACAGTGATAAAGACTTGAACAACAAGAAAAAGTGAGACCTAAGCCTTTAGCGGGGGTGGGCAGACTAGACACCGGACCAATAGGAAACTCACAGGCATGCACAGCTCTGGAAAGGCTTCGAAATCAGAGGCGTCAGGAAGGCCACGAAGCAGAAGGGATAGGTATGCCAAACACAGAAGCTCTGATTAAGGGAAGAAGTTTTTAAACTCACCCCTACTGGGGAATAAGACTTGTAGTTTATTCTGGTGCGGGTGTATTCTCAAGGACATTACAACAGAAATAAGACATTGTGAGGAAAACAAGTGAGTTAAGTGAAGTAGCACACTAACAAGTGAGGCTTGCAGCCCTTTCCTCACTCCGCTCCAGTGGCACTGACAGCTAACATGATGCCTTCCAGAAAAGTGGAAGGTTTCCTCTTTAGCACATATAAGAGCCGAGAAAAAATACCTGTTAGTAAGAACATATGATGTACCCTGACAAAAGGGACAGCCCCCTACCAACTTAGGGAGATGTGCACCAATCAGTAAATTCCACCTGTGTAAGTCTGGCATTTAGTGCTTTACTCTTAAATGTACAGAAAATGGAAAACCAAGAGACTTAATATGTCTGAGTAAGGCCCATGAACAAAATAGAGGAGCAAGAAAAACAAACGAAAAACAGTGAATAAAAAGCACAGAAGATACAAAAAGCAAAAAAAAAAACCAGACAATTTAAAAACCTCACACAGATAAGGTTACAACGTCTGTGGAACAAAAACTAGCATGTTGTTTGGTGTTGAGGTTGGGGAGGGGTGTCTGTTTCTTTTTGGTTTGGGTTTTTTGAGACTGAATCTTACTGTATAGTCCATGATGGCCTGAACTTAGTATGTAGCCTAAACTGGCCTCAAAGTCAAAACCCTCATGCTTCAGCCTTCTCAGGGCTAGAATTACAGGAATATCCAACTCTGCCCCAGATTTCTTAAAGTAAACTTCAGAAAGCAAGAAAGACATCTGACATATAAAATATGAGAACTAAAATTTTAGTATTCAAAAGGTAAGATTCTCACAATATAAAACAAGAACTAAGAAATAAAAAACCAAACAATTTTTAAAAGACAGCAATTCACTTTGTGCCTATATCCATTTTTCTAAGTAGAACTTTTTTTTGAGGGGAGCTGGATACCAGGAAAAATGGGGGTTAAGAAAAGCACCTAAAATAGAAATTAACCATGTTAGGAAACAGTAAATTAAGAATTAACTTGGGTGGTGAGTTTGGTTTGGATGAAACAGATATGCTATGAAGAATGAATGAATGACGTCAGTAACTTTAGATCAGAAATGTGAAAAACTGTTCTCAGTGTGAACATGGCTTTTTAAAAATGGGGCTTTTACACACCAGATAACCTGAGTGTGAGAAGAAGTACGAGGCAGTGTTCAGTTTTCAGCTTCTGTATCTGCGATGTAAAGTACTACTGAAAATGTTTTCTCAAGTTCTTCCAGGCTCTAAATTCTTTAAATCTCATTCCTACCTCCTTCATGAAGCCTGTTCTTACTATTCCAGGTACACCAGATTTTTGAAACCAAAAAAAGAATGTAATTTAAATGTGGCTACTAGCGGGGACTACTAAGGCCTACATATTTAAAGGCTTCACAGTATATTTTATAAGAATTAATTATATACTTCAAGATACATATTAAAAGTATTTGGCAATGATGATCATGAATTCTGGGGTCTCAACTCACCTGTAAGGACAAATCATCTGATCTTGAGCAAATATATGAACTGTAAGGCTCAGAATCCACAGACTAAGGAGATCATCTTTAAAATCCTTTAGCTACAAACAGTCTATAAATCTAAACAAATACACCAAGTACCTGATTTACGAACAAGTTCCGTTTCAGGAGAACTCTCCGTAAGTGGGGTTCCTTTATAAGCCCACAAAGTGAGTTTTACACAGCATACCTATGAAAGTTCACAACTCAAGTGCTCCTAAGTTAGGGACTTACTGTATATAAAAAGAAACTCATTACTAAATAGGCCTCTTAAAATTGTTTTCTGTCACTGTGATGCTGGTAGGGGATAAGGAGAGTTACAAAATATATACAGGATTAAATTAGAACAGCTTACCCTTCCATTTTTACAGATATAATCAAATAGCTCTCCTCCTGAGACATATTCCATCACCATGAAAATATCAGATGGTGTACTGATGACCTGGTACCTGGTGAGAGAAAATATTATCTACTAATATTAAAACATGGATATTCATTCATTACTAAATATTAACTAAGCACCTACAATATACCACGTACTGTGCCAGTGGCTAGAGAAACTGCAGGAAACAAAACAAATTCTGTTGCCACACTCCACATTCCAGGAGCCAGCAAACAAAATAAGCAGTATCTCAAGTGACAGGACATGCAATGAAGAGAAATAAAGCAAAATCTTCTGTCCGGTGTCATCAAGGAAAGCCTCTAGCAAAGTAACTTTTGAGCCAAGCCCGAAGGAAGTAAGAGAGCAAACTATACCATGATCTGGGAGAAAGGTGACCAAGGAAGACAGAATAGCAAGTACAAAGGTCCTAGGAGGAAGCTGGCTTGTCATGTGCAAGGAATACAAAAAGCGAGAGCAGAGTAAGCTGGGACAGGAATTGGATGTGGAGCTGCAGCTGTAACTGTGGAGGCCAAAAGATGGAGAACTGTACCAGCCGTGAAGGGACTCTGGGTCTTACTTGAAGGAAGATGAAAACTAGCAATGATTCTCAGTAGTCATGTGATTTGTTAAATTAGCAGGGTTAGGGACAGCCACATGAAGAACTAATGGTGAATGATAAAGGCTGAAGCAGGAGGCTTCTGCAGTAATTGATTCAGATCCATCTGATCATGATAAAGCCTGAGAAACGGGTCAGGTATATGTTTGAAGGAAGAAATGAAATGAATGACAGGAAGCAAGAGAAATAGAGAAGCTAAGAATGGCTTCCAAGTCTCTGTTCTTAAGCAACTATGAACTGATGGTAGAAATTATGGGACAGGCAGGCCCTGGATGGCAATAGAGTTCAGATTTGACTGTGTGGAGACTAAAGTACCTCCAAACATCTAAATGGAGATGGAAAGTCAGCAGAAGGCACAGGAGTCTGAGGCTCAGAGAAGAGGTTTCCAAACAGGAAATGGACACCTAGGGGTCATCAGTATATCATGCTTAAAACCACCTAAATAAACGAGAAGAGCTAAAGATTAAACAGCCAGTGCAACAGAAAAGACTAAGCCTCTTTAAATTATTACTCACATAATAAAGCAGGAGCTGAGCAATAAGTGATCAGTAAATTCAACAACTGGCAACTATAAAACAGTAACACTTGGCCCTATTAAAATATTAGATTCCTGAAATTTATTTGTATGACCAGATATAAGCAGTACAGGGAAACTTTTTCTTGTGCATTCTGTAGTGAGGCTAGTTGACAAATATGTGGAAAACAGGGAGGTACAGAATTTTTGCTAGCAAATCACTGATTCTAATAAAAGCACTGAACATTATCCATCAGAAGAGCATCTGTCCAGAAGACAGGACAGAATGAGAAGGATAATGATAATATGCACAAAGTTAAAATGTGTAAACAGGCATATCAAATAATGTTAGATAGCTATTCGAACAGGAAAAGAGGCATACTCTTTTTCTGTGTTAGGTCAATACACATCTCTCTCACTTGTCAAATTAGGCAGATTAATAAGTAATAAAAGATGACTAGGAAATATTTCATATCAACAGACTTACAGTTTAATTATGTGAGGATGCCTGAAAAGCTTGAGGTTCTGAATTTCTCTGCGAATTTTTCCCACCACATCAAGGCTTCGAATCTTCTGTCGATTCAGTATCTTCACAGCAACTTTATGCCCAGTTAATTCGTGTTTGCCAACTGCAGAAAAAATAATTTAAATAGATTAGTACCAGAACTGATGCATAATATATTGGCGATTTCCTGTTTTGTTTTGAAAATTAGTAAGTTCTACCTCTGTATTTTCTTCTGATTATTTTATAATTTGATGGGATGCTCAAGTATAAGAAAAAGCTTTGTAGTAAAAAATCACAAAAGTACAACTACATTCAAAACTGTGAACAGTGTGAAAGCCCAGCACAGTAGTACATACCTGTAATCCTAGCACTAGGGAAGATGAGGCAGAAGGATCACTGTGAGTTCAAGCCCAACCTAGACATAGTGAGACCCTGTCTTACAGGGAAGCATAAAGGTAATCAATGCTGTGAGCACTATGGGTGATATTCTATTACCCACCTCCAAAGTATAATCCCCCTCTTAAGAACTTAACTAAGAATTAAGTACATGAAAAAAAAATTGCCTAAGTAGGTATATTACATTGTATTTCGAGAGGCTAAAAGACTGAAAATAACATAAATACCCGATTTAAAGAGTTTAATACATTGTTACTCCAACATAAGACTTTTATTTATTTATTTATTTATTCATTCATTTTTTTTTTTAGGTTTTTTGAGACAGGGTCTTGCTTTGTGGTTCAGGCTGGCCCTGAGCTCAGCCTCCAACTCACATCACAGCAATCCTCCTGCCTCTGCCTCCCGAGTGCTGGGATGACAGGCGTGAGCCACCACGCCCGGCACTGTGGTATGTGGTACTGGTTGCTGCTGGGCGTGAGTCTCCACGCCCAGTATGGTATGTGGTTACCAGGGATCGAACCCGGGTCCTTGAGCTGGCAAGACAGGCGCCGGATCCACTGTGCTAAATCCCCGGCCCCCCTCCAACATAAGACTTTTAACAAGAGTACAGAAAATGTTCTTACAAACCAAAAATACATGTGCATCCTGCATTTTCTAGCTACAGAGAAAATGCATGAAAATGATAACATGCTAAACTATAAAGTTGTTCCATACTGATTTTTCTGTCAAATTTTATAGAATTTGTTTTCATTCCTTAAAAATTCCAAAATGGGGAAAGTAGGACAATATACCAAATTCACGCTTCTCAGGAGAACTGAACACCATTTTTTCCACTTCTGAATCAGAAGGTTGTGTTTGTACAGAGCAAAGATATTGCAGTTTCAGGTTCTACTCTTGTTTGAAGCTACTTGCTACTATTTAACTTGGACAAGTTTTAAAAAAACCTCAACTATTTATTCATCTAGAAAAATAAGAATATGACATTCCATAGAGATGATCATGATACATGAAATAAAGTTTTCAAGGCACCTTCCACAGCATTCAGCACATAGAAAAAGACCATCAAAAAACTGGTAGCTATCATTACTTAGGGGTATGTATTTTCTTTGTGACCACACCAAGTCCTCATCCCCATTTAATTTCTATCTTGTGTTATCTGTCTTAAACTCTGAACAACCAAATTTATCTCAGCTCTTTGACTTGTGCTTTCTACTCACTTAGCTTCACTAGATTGCTGTTATCTAGGCTCACTGGAAAAACTGAACAACAGCTGTCATCTCCTTAGGTATCTTTAGCTGTCATTTTTAGACACATATACATTTTATACAACCTGCTGCACTATCCTTACCATCACTACTATTACCAACCATGACATTTCTGGCTTCTAAAGTTCAACCCATTATCTAATATTGGTTACAACAGCATTTCAATAAACATATATACACACAGCTGTTCTTGACAGTGATTTTACTTACTACTTGAAAACTACACAAACACTCACTTGGTCACCAAAGAGCACAGAGGGATTAAATTAAACAAGGATTTTTTTTTTTCAAACAAATACAATTTTTATTATAACCTAGTTACACATTTATAATATGTAATATAATTAAGGTATATATCTTACCAGTTATTATTTGTGTACAGTAATCATTATGTGGACAAATGCACTTTGTACTCAAACATACTGCTTCTCCAACTCTAGAAGGTCTATATTTTTAGCAACTTTTATAGAAACTGAGATACAGAAAGACAAAATAACTTGTCCAGATTTGCACAACTAGTGAGCAGCAAAGCCAAGTCTGACCAAAAACTTGTGCCTTTTCCAAAAAGACAAGTGAAATGTGATAATTTTTTTAAAAAGTGATCCTCAAGAAGGCATTTGGTATCACTGTGTAACTACTAATATTGTATAGACACCTTTTTAATGAAATGTAAAAGTTTAACATATCAGAAGAACCCACCCCCCCCTTTTTTTTTTTGAGACAGGCTCTCACTCTGTAATTCATGCTGGTCCTGAGCTCAGCCCCAAACTCAGCAATCCTCCTTCTTCTGCCTCCGGAGTTCTGGGATACAGGCGTGAGCCACCATGCCCAGCATTATGGTATGTGGTACTGACTGCTGGTGGGCGCGAGTCTCCATGCCAGGCATTGTTGTTTGTGGTTACCGGGGAATAAACCTAGGCCCTTGCATTTCCAAGGTCAGTGCCAGAACCACTGAGCTAAATCCCTGGCCAAGAACTCTTAATTTATAGTCCTGTATTTTTGAAAATAATAAAATGAATTCTCCATATTAATAGAAATTATTTTAAAGTTTCATCCTCTAATTTTACTTTTCTATATCAAACAAATCTATTCTACTGAAATCTTATAAACATAAACTTCAGTATCTTAAAATACCATGAAGACATTTTATCAATACATTCCCTCAAACCAATTTAAAAAGTACCTAGAAATTTAAGTATTACGAAAGAGAGAAATGAAGGGCCAATGACAAAAAACATAAAATATAATAACAAGTGTAGTGAGTTGAAGACTGTCCTCCCAAAATTCATGTCAGCATAGAACCTCAGAATGTTATGTTACTTGAAAATAGGGTTTTACAGATGCAATTCGTTAAGGTCTCAAAAGGAAATCCTCCTGTATGTAGGGTGAGCTCAATTATCTAATGGCTGGTGTCTTCTAAGAGACCGCACAGACTACATACAGAGATGGTGGCCATGTGAGGGAAGCAGGGACACATGTGCTCCCACAAGCCAAAAAACAGCAGGAACCACCAGGCTAGAAGTGAGGGGACATTATCCATCAGAACTTTTAGAGGGAATGGGGGACCTATTGACCCCTTGATTTCAGATTTCTGACCTCCAGACTGTGAGAGAATAATTTTCTGGTGCATCAGGCAAACTTGTTTTTAACATTTTGTTACTGCAGTCCTAGCACACTGATACACTTTTATCAGCTTACAAATTTTATGTTCTAAAATATCTACCATTAAGTTAACAAAAATAATTGGGGGGCATGAAATAATTGCTGCGCTGTGTCTCCTGACCTTTTCATTAGACAGAGTTTGCTAAATTGCACAGATAAGGCTCAAACCTGAGATACCCTAGTCCTCTGGCCTCAGGGTAATGCACTGTATCTAGATCTCCCCCACCAGGGACTCTTGCTCTCAGAGGTGGGGCTCTTCGGAGACAGCTGGATGGCATGGGACCATGGATTAAGAGCCTATGGTAACTACATTAGTTCACTGATTGGGATAGTCATGGGTGTAGATAATAAAAAGTCCTACAAGGTTGGTGGCTGTTACCAACCAATGAATTTACAGCCTGGATAGAAAAAAAAGGTAAAGAAAGAAGTCTGCTGCTTCCTGCTTGCCCTACCGTGGACTGTTTCCTCTGGCATGCCGATCTGGATTGAAATCTCTACAAACTGTGAGCCAAAGATAAAGCTTTCCTCCTTTAACTTGTGAGTGTTAAGTATTTTGTCCCAACAACAAGAAAATAACTAAGACACTCAGCTTCCCAGAGTGCTGGGATTACAAGCATGTGCCACCACACCTCGGTGAAAATTTGGGGGTTTTTCTCCACTGTTGAGGATGGAGCCTAGGCCCTGTGCTTACTCAGCAAGTATTCTACTGCTGAGCCACATCCCCACCTCATGGTTTCTAAATGGAACACAGTGTGAGAAGGACAAACAAATGTTCAGTCTGTATGAACATCAATTATCCCCAGGTGCCCTACACTATGCTGTCCTGGGAGTTCCTCAGCCAGAGCGGATGTCTGGCTCCTAGACCCAGCTCTTGTGGTTTTTTGCTTTGTTCTGTCCCATCCTCAATGGTCTATCAGGAATCAACTGATAAACACTCTTTTTTCCAATATTCTAATTAGTTCTATGAGTGGGAAAAGTCACAAAACTAATACTATTAAAATAGAGTTTCTAAAGTATGTTGTTCAAAGCACCAGGACCAGAAATACTCCACAGAAAAGGGTTTCCTAAATCTAAGAAAAATACAGTCTAACTTTTTATATCTCACTTGTTAACTAACAAGTAAAGGTTCTGAGAAGTCCTACAGTTAAAAAAAAATGCAGAACAACCAGGGAACTGTTAATTTTGTTTTGTTTTTGTTTTTTTATTGGTGGGGGTGGGAGGCACTGAGGTATTGTTTCTGTTTATCGCATACAAACTAGAAAAAGAATTCCAGTAGGAGGCTGGCTGAGGCAGGAAGATGACAAGTTTAAAGACAGCTTAGACAACTTAGCAAGATTCTCCCTTAAATAAACATATACACAGTAGGAAGGGCTGGGGGTATAACTCAGCACTCCTTGGGTTCACTCTCCACTGCTACAAAGAGAGAAATCCCTCCTGTGTGTTTCCATCTTGCTTCTTCACGGTCCATAACTTTTCCCTGCAATGTGAACATTAGTGACTTCAAATTCACAGTGTAGCCAAACTTCATTGTTACCCTTATAAATCAAATGATGACCCTTGAACACCACCTAGTAAGAACCTAGTGTTCACCCTTTTTAACATCAGGGATACTGGAGACAGCAAGGGTACTCACTATTATGGCCTCATGGAGAGATGGTGGAGACAGCCCAGTCTTAAACTGAAGAAAGTTTTCTCTCTAGAGTTTTGAAATAACATCCCAATACTGACAACTGTACATTATGTTAGCTTTCGGAGTAGAAATTAGCTCTTCCAGCTTCCTCATTCTTGTCCTTCCTTCTTCATCCCAACAAAATACTGGGTCATGATATGATTTTTACCATTTGTTTACAGGAAACAGAAATATTTGCCCTGAATCTAATTATCAATATATTGTCAAACATTAAAGTTTCAGCATAATATTTTTAAAACTACAGTATCTTAGCATTTGGGAAACATCCATTTTATCAGAGTTGGGACTCACAATAAGCCTGTGATGCATGAATTATTTATTTTACAATGAAGAGCCTGAACCTCTAAGAGACTGTGCCTCCTGAAGACATTGTGATCATTGTGGGCCAGGTCTTCCGACTCCAAGTCTGCAGAAGAATCCCCTCTGCTCACTCCAAGAAAATTCTTGGCACATTATCCGAAACAGAACTGTCTGTCAAAGCTAGGCTAAAGATTCTCCATTCAGTAAACTCTGCCTGAAGCCACATTAACTGCTACTCCTCAAATAGTAAAGGAACATTATCAGAAGTGTAACAAAGGGATTGTCTCCTTTTATTAAAGCTCAAAAGACTTTACTTCTCTGTTACTGTTTTATAATAGTGCTACAATGTGGCTTTTGAGCAAAATGCAAGACAGAATGTTACTTGTTTTGTTTTGGTTCTGTTGTCATTTGTTTATTGACTTGGAGGGGTCCCACAGTGCTGCCTAGGCTGGTCTCAAACTCATGATGAGCTCAAGCGATCCTCCCACACCAACCTCCCAAGTAGCAGGGATTACCATACTGGCACAAGCCACCACGCTTGGCTTAATACTGGTATTTTGGTTACAGAAAACTTGCTTTCACACACAGCAAAGGCTGCCAGCATTCACAGTGTCTGTCTCACAAGAACAGATTAATCAACCAAGTATTATCTAGCAACCGTGTTATGCTTTCTAAAAAGAATTTATCTAGCTGTGGATCACTGTATGCTCTCATGAATAAGATATGTAACCCTGAAGTGAAACAAGATCATACAGTTAAAAAGGATTTTACTAGGCTAGAGAGACCAAAGATAAAAAAAGCTACTGAAGATATTCTAGCCCCTAATCATTTTGTTCCCACTCTAAAATAATGAAAATTTCATTACTAAAAGTTTTAAGGAACTAGCATAATCTTGGAGAGGAGGTGAGTTTAAAAGCTATAGCTACAAATTTTATAAAACTACCTTTTTTTTTAACTGGGTATAGTTGTGCAGCTCAGTAATTCCATCACTCTGAGAAGCTGAGGCTAGAGGATCAAATGTTTAAGTCCAGCCTGGCAATTTAGTGACTTAGTGAGATCCTGTTTTGAAAAAAATAAGAGAACGAGGGAGGCTGGAATGCCACTTGGTATAAAAGCCCTGGCTTCAGTCTGAGTACAAAACTACAAACAAACAAAAAACATTTTTTAAAAACAAAATAGCCAGGGCCAGGGATTTAGCTCAGTGGTCCTGGCGCCTGTCTTGCAAGTGCACGGACCCGGGTTCAATGGCCGGTAACCACATACAATACTGGGTGTGGAGACTCACCCCAGCAGCAATCAGTACCACATACCACAGTGCCGGGCATCATGGCTCACACCTGTAATCCCAGCACTCAGGAGGCAGAGGCAGGAGGATTGTGATGTGAGTTTGAGGCTGAGCTCGGGGCCAGCCTGAACCACAAGGTGAGATCCTGTCTCAAAAAAAACAGCCCAAGATTTAGCTCAGTGGTTCTGATTCCTGCCTTGCAAACACAAGGTCCTGAATTGAATCCCTGGTACCAGGAAAAAAAAAAAAAGATAAAAACATTTCAGGAATATCAGATTTCAAATACCCACCAGTTTAAGCAGCAGAACACTACAGATCCAACTGCGGCGCATGTTTCTCATTTCTTCTTCCTTTCTCAAGGATAACCCCTACAGTGACGTTGGTGTTTGCTTCCCACACGTGTATATATTATTACCTAAGTATAACTCCGTGAAATACACAGAAACATGTTTCATATTTACTTTCACAAGTTTAATCTTATGTAGTTTGAAAGTATGACTGTACTACACACCAATCAAAAGTAGAAAAATGCAGTGTCCCCTTCTACCTAGTGCTCCTTCCCCCAACAAATACTATGACACAGTCTCATGTGTATTTTTAGAGAGACACTGTACCTATACATACAAAGGTAGGAACATGTGTCTGCCCTTGCCTTTTATACATAAATGATAGGCACACTACAAATACCATTTTATTTCTCATCCTAAACATACACATGGGAAACTGTTTTCCAAATTACATTAAAGTGCTCTATTTTTTTCTTAATGTTTACAAAGTATCTTAATGTCTACATAAATTAAATTTTAAATATTATTCTATTAAAAAGGTTACTTCCAAACTTTTCTGTTACAAATACGGCAATGATAATCCATAACTCTAGCATATCTGTAGAGTAACTACCTACATACTGGATCCCCGGGTCAGTGTTAATGTACATTGTCACATGCCACAGAGACGATGCCATTCATACTCCCGCCAGCAATGGGTGGCTGTTTTGTGTACATCAGACTGTACATATTCTACAAGTTGCTTTTGAGGCTTACCCTTACATTCTTGAGATACTCATGCTGATATAGCTGTAGTTTATATATAATTTTTTTAATTAAAGAAATTTTAAAATAATTTTACCTGTGTTTTAACAAGAACAGTCGCCTCTTCACTTGGAATTGTGGTTTTTGTAGAATTACTCGCCAACTTATTAAGTATATTACATGCATAAATAAGTCATTTGCTAAAGACACAGTACACTGAAACTAATTTTCTCTTGAAAAATTTATAAATCCGCCCTTTTGGTGGGAGGGAATCTCACTATATAATTCAGGTTGGCCTCAAACTCTCACAGCTGGGCTGGGGATGTAGTTCGATGGCGTGGCATCTGCCTTGCAAACGCAGTCATGAGTTGGATCCTCAGTACTGGGGAAAAAACTCACAGCTGTTCTCCTGCCTCAAACATAATAGGGTTACATGAAACATACCACTTTAACTTATTATGATAGTAACATAACTGATCATCCACAATTTTATAAGGAGAAGGGTGAATAAGGGGGTAGAGACCAACATCCTTACAAACAAAAGAAAAACAAACGAAGACTTGGAAATGATAATAAAACATAATCACAGATAAAGCTCTCAATTTAAAATTTCCTCTTAAAATGCTATCATTAAGTAACTAATCTTTTAGGAACCAACCTTTTAAGTAACTAATCTTTCAGCTTAGAAATAAAATAACTACTATGAATTTACAGGCCTCTACTCCACACAACTTAAATTACCTATAAGCATGAAATATCATACTGGGACTTTTTCTGCATCTGAACATTACATCTCCTGTTCTTTTTCTATGTTAAATTTAACAATTATAAAACTAATTTTAAAAGCTGTCTACTCTATCTTCCTGATCCTACTTAAGAATGCTTATAAAATTAAGGCTGGTCTCAATTACCAACACGATCACAGATTGGCTTCTATTTTGCCTGCTCATTGGTCAGGCTGGGAAGGCTGGGCTTTCTTGCTGTGCAGAGAGAAGCATCAAGAGTTGGCCAAAAATGTCCCAACTGTGTAACAGTTATAAAATGAAACAGTTAAAGATTCTGACCACATGAACAACAGTGTACATTTACGAACAAATCCATCACAACCATGAGACCTATGATCTTTTAACTTAACAGCACTTGGAGAAGTTGTTGATATTGACAGATTAAAATAGTATCTCAAGAGAGGAATATGTGAGTAGAGAAGATTAAGAAACAGCAGAATCTCTAGAGAGATTCATGTCAGACACATCACAGGTCCAATCCAGAAAGTGAAAAACATCTTCCACCTTTCCTATTCGGTGTTCCAGCAGACTTAGTGTTACAAAAGTAGACCTGTAGAACAACAGTGGAAACCATATCCAAGAAGAACTCTGGGAAAGGGTGCAAATTCTCTTATTATTTTAGAAGCATTAATATGCATTTCTCAACACTTGTAAACTAAAAAGCAGTTTATAACTGCTAGCAAGCAAAAAAGTAGCAGAGCAAAAGCTAAATAAAAAAACTTCAAAGACACAGAAATGGATTATAGGCCAAATACGGATCCACTTTAATAGCTGTTATTACCCTTGTTTTGCTTCTTTGTTTTTGTTTTGTTTTGTTTTGTTTTTTGAGGCACTTTGCAGTTCAAGATGGCTCTGAACTCTGTGTAAGCAGGGCGGCCTCAAACTTGCATCACCCTCCTGCCTCAGCCTCAGAGGTGCTGGGCTATCAGTGTACCCCACCACGCTGGCTTGTCATCTGTGCCTAGCTGCAGACTTTGCTGGTTTTCCTAAGGTTTAGGCAGTTGTCTCCCTGTGAGCTACACTGCAATTTTCCAGTTTTGTGAGTCAGAAAGGGCAAGAGAAGGGAGGGTTTTCCTCTTCCACACCTAGACAGGATCAGAAAATGTTTATTTAGCTTAGGGAAAGCAAGGCTTAGTTCACTGTACAGATTTTCACAAGCTTTTTTCCTTTCAAGTCAAATATTTACTAAGTGCTTAGTACCTTAGTATGAGTCATAGTTTATTATAATCTCTCCACAGCCAAGGCATAAATTATTTTTATCAGTTCATAACTTCCTGTACATCTCTAGTAGCATAGTTGTGTATTTCAAACAACAAAGAAGTATGCCTCAGAAAACTTGCAATTAAGACTTTTTCTGCTAGAATTGGTAGACTAAGGATCAAGTTTGTTACTTCCCAGATACCTGTGCTGACAAAGAATAGGAGATGCTACACTTTTTTGTTTCTCTGGTGTTTTGTTTTTGTGGTTGTAGTTTGAGACTGGGTCTGGCTATTGTACTTCAGGCTGGCCTTGAACTCACTATGTAACCCAACCTGGTCTGGAACTTGTGAGGATCCTCCTGCCTCAGCCTCCAGATTGCTGGGATTACAGATGTGCACTACAGACATGCACTACCATGCTGGGCTAGATGATACATTTTTCTTACCAAAAAGTTCGAATGATGTGTACTAAGAATTACTTATTAAATATAAATATCCTGTGAAAACAAATGGAAACGAAGTGTACTAGTAATGAATACGCTCTTGAGGCAGCATCTGCCCTACCTGCTGGATATGGAGCTCAGTACGCGGCTCCAGACAACGGAAACACACTGAATGCAGATCCAGCACTCAGAAAATAAACTCTGCATCGCACAAGACCGGTTTATAGCCACTAACTGCTCTGAAGGTCATCAGAGATCTGGCCGACCAAACGTTCTGTGTCATTTTGCTTCTTTAATCCTACGGGCTACCCCAAATGCAACCTTACTTCGGAAAGAACACAATTCACAGTCGGAAAATGGCAGGGCCGGGTTAGCCCATAGCCTCCCATCGGGAACAGAAATATGCACCGCCCGGGGACGATGAGCTGGCGGCGAGCCACGGGGCGCAGCCGGAGAACGGAAGGCCGGGGACCCGCCGCCGGGAAGTTCGCACCTTCGGCTTCCCCGCCCCTCGCACAGGCCGGCCCGCAGCCGCCGCGCGTCGCCATGGCGACCGGCCCCCGCCCACCCGCCCACCCGCCCGCCAGCCCCGGGCCGCGCAGCCGTCCCGCAGCGAACTCGGGCCCCTTCCGCGGGGCCCTGACGGGGCCGCGGGCGGGAAGAGGGGCGCCGTGCGCAGCAGGAGGAGGGGCGCGAAAGGAAGGGCGGCCGGCCCGGAGCGGGGCTGCCTCTGCCTCGGGCCTCACCCTTCACTTTCCCGAAGGTGCCGACGCCCAGCGTGTCCCCGAGGATGTAGTGGCCGATCTTCACCCGCCCGTCGTGTTTCTGCTTCTCGGCTGTCGCCATCTTTCCCCGGGAACTGAGGCTGCGCACGGCGCCGCGGGAGGGGGCGGAGGGGGCGGGCGGGGCGGCCGGGGGCGGGCGGCCGGGAGTGGGTGGGTGGGGACGACGCCGCCCTGCCCGCCGTGCCCGCCGTGCCCGCCGGACGCTGCCCTGGGGCGGGCCTAGGATGGGGCGCGGCCGCCACCTGCGAGCTGCTCCGAGGGCCCCGAGCCCGCCGGCCGTGGACCTCCGCGAGAGGCGAAGCCGGACGCATTGGCTCCCGCTTCGGGCCGGGCCGGGCCCCGAGGTGCAGCCGCTCTGCTGTGAGTCTGAGGCCCGCAGGGTTGGGGACCCGTTGCCGTGTGAATTGGACCTGGGCGGGCACCGCCCTGCGGCTGTGTACTCATCTTTTCATCCTTTATTCTCAGATCGACTCTAGAGCAACAGAAAGTTTCACATCTTTACTTCCATCAAACTCTTTCCTTCCCCTCTCGCTTTTTTTTAAACTGCGAGCCAGTAAGTTGCTGTAGATCGCTGCGATAGCTCAAGTAGCCTTGTCAGCCTTTGTTTCTGAGTGCTGCCCTGCAATTTCCTCTTTTCTGTGGTGTAGGCTGGGGACATGTGTGTATTCGGAAGAAGGATGTCATCCAGAACTTTGGATGTATAGGAATCACTATTTTAAATTAAGAGTCAGATGTACACATTAGCTGCACTTAAAGTTTACAGTTACATCAGCTGGATCCATCGGCACATAGATGTGCTTGCAGATAGTCTATTTGTATAAATGGAATCATAACATCACAAGGAAAGAAAAATACGCAAACTTGTAGTAGTTTTCGAGTGCATTTGTTCCTCAATTCCAGTCCTCTAACGAAGCAAAATCAAGTATATCATATAAAATCAAGCAGTTTGTATGCTTTCAATTGTGCAGGCTTCTAGCATTTGGGCAGAAAAAAAAGGCACTTTTCGTGAAATAGCACAAAAAAGTTAAGACTAAAAATGTCCTTTTTCTTCTCATGGAAAATTACCGAACTGTACGGATTTTCTCCTCTTTTTGTTGATGAAACCAGCAAGACCTATATTAAGCTCTGTGTTTGATTTGGAGGAAGGTGTCTTCCTGGGAAGGAAGAGTCTCTGAGCTTAACCGTTACCCTACTTAAGCAGAGAGCAGTACCAGGTAGCCTTGGATAATCAAGATCTCATTGTATTATGGAGTGCTCTTACTTTGCAGGGTAGGAAGTTAAATCTTGATTACTGATATATTTGAGTAATGGGCCACAAAAGTTTCCTTACCGTTTGCCTTGTGAGTTCTATAGCTCAGGACTTTGAGATCACAGTAAAGCAGAAGTAGCTGTCTTGATCTCTTAGGGGTTAACTCACGCCAAAGTAGCGTCTTAAATTATTTTAAGTTTCCATCACATTTAGAATTTAACCATTATTTCTTTTAACCTAATAGAAAATTATAACAAAATACCTCAGTTCTGTGCCAGGAAGGCTCTAAGCATCTTTAAAGACACAAACTGATGTTGAAATATGCAAATCTATTTGCCAGGGTCTTCATAAAAAATGACTACTTTAAAAAAATAATATAAATGTTTTTGGCAGGAACTAAAATTGGTGCCTCCTTTGTGTTACTGTCAGATACAATTATATAATAAACAGAAATAAAGTGTTACTGGAAAAATTCCTAGAATCACGGATCAAAACAGTGAATGGAGACGTCTTTTCTAGATATCATAATCTTGGTTTAACCACCTTTAACTGCTCAGTGATTTGAAAGTTTTTTCCTTTATGTTGTTTTAAACCTGTGCATAATTAAGAAGATAGTAAATAATAAGTCTCCTGTAGTCCTTTGCTCCTTTCCTTTCATTCCTGTTTTAAATTTAAATTTCTTATCAGACTGTTTTCTGCCCTCTAATTCTTTCATTCTCCCATAGATGCATCATCCCCAAGTCTTCACTTTCAAGAATTTAAACTGTCAGACACTGGTAAAGGCCTTTTTTCATAAACAGTGACAAAGCAGTGTCCTCACCTAAGACAAAGGTCTAAATAGCAGGTTTGGCAGTGAGAGATCTCTGTTCCCTGCCTCCAACCGAGATAGATAATATCCACGTTTCACATTCTTCTCTGAGTGGAGGCAAAGAAAAGTTGAATCCACTTTCTTGACTTATCAGTTGTATGTAACTCTACCCTTCTCTCACCAAAGTATATTGGAATATAAGTGATCGGAAGTGACACGGAAGTACCACTCTCCTCATCACTTCAGCCTCTCACAGTCCACCTAAGATTGACCTGGATGCAGACGAACCAGGATGGCCCAGTACCTCTGGAGTGCCTCGGGGATCACGGAGGAGGAGCTAGGGGATGGGAGCTGCTTCCTCCCTAGTCCTCCCGGCTTCTGAGGGAGCTGTGCCACCGCGGAGTATTTTTAAGTGTTATTACTCTACTCTCTCAGGTGGATTTTACAGCGCCTCAATGTCCCTCTCTAACTTTGGGGGCCAGAACTATGTAATGTATTCCAGTATTCCTTAGTTTAGTTGTGATTAATATTTTACCTAATATTCTATTATTTAAACAAAAACTGTATGTTAATTTGCTACATTCAGAGGACAGAAAAATGAACACTCTGCCTTGTGACAAATGTACTAGATGTTACTGTGATAAAAAAAATAGGTAATGTGAAATAGGAAGAAAATATGCAGAAAGAAAAGGGAAAAGGTGGTTAAAGGAAAGTAAAAAAGGGAAAAAAAAAAGAAATGAAGCTTATGTATATCGGGGGTGGGGTGAAGGGAGATCAGGGGAAAGCCGAAAACTGAGAATCAAGATGTGTCATGTACAGGTATGCGTTCTCAGTGTAAAATGTGATCATCTTGTATGTATAACATGTACCAGTAAAATCAATTTTAAAACACGTACATAATACCAAAGAGTCTCATAGAAAAGAGCGTAACTTTCATATCCATAAAACCTGCCAAGACTTCAACATGAATATATGTAGGAGAAGATACCAAGAAAGGTATTCCAGACAGTTAGGAAGCACAGGCAAAAGCCAGAGATGTCAGCCTTAGCTATCAGAAAGAGCTATGGTTTGGACGATAGAATTTAGATATATGGGGAGAGTGTTGAAAGAAAGGAAAGGTAAGCTGAACTCAAGCCTGGGGATTTGAGGATGATGTATCTATCTATGGGAGAAGGAAAGAATCAAGCTTCTCAGTTGGGATATTATTGTGGAAAGCGTAATGGGCAAGAAGAAAATGTGAAGTAGAAACATTTTAGAAATATATTCTTGGTGGGAATGTAGCTAGTGGTGCTGGCAGTCCTGCCTGGCAAGAGCAAGATCCTGAGTTCGATCCCTGGTGCCTAAATAAATAGATAAATAAACAACACACACAAAAAGAAATATATTCTTTAATCAAAAAATTACTAGCTATGGAGCCTTTAGAGGGGAACTGGGTGACTAGGCATAATCCAGGCCCAGTGGTAAATGCAAGGCCCCAAATCTGATTCCAGTCGCGTGGGGGCAAAAAAGTCTTGTGCAAGTGGTAAGCCTTTCCCTGAGTACTACTTTGTAACTTTTGATTGTGAACATTATGTGTGTATTATAGAGTCAAAAAAAATTAACTTTCAAGCCAAATAGAGAGTGCATACTTACAATCCCAGGCCTGTAATCCGAGGTACTCTGGGAGGCTAAGGCAGGAAGATTTCAAGTTTGAGCACAGTCTAGGCAATTGAATGACTTCATGAGACCTTGACTCAAAAAGAAAAAAAAAAACAAAAAACAAAAACAAAAAAAAACCACTGAGGTATAGCTCAGTTCAAAGGCCCTGAGTTCAAAACTATGACTATTATGGAGGTTAAATTGGAAATAGAATAGCAAGACTTGCAGTCACAAGGAAAGCAATCATGGGGCAAATGAAATCATAAGGCAAGCATCATGGATTAGAAGGAAAAATTGTGAAAAAATTGCTTCACAGAAGGTGGAATTAGCAAGGCACAAGGTTATTGTGGAAAGAGTTTCAGTTACTCTATGGGGTTTTCGAAGAATAGGAGCTCAACTGAAGTAATAACTTGTGTTTGTAACATAAATGCATCAAGAGACATTGAGGTAAAGATGCCTGTGATGACAGCGGCAGCACAGGTCTGTGTCTCCAAAGGAAAGTGAATATACCTTTCACCCTATTTGGAGGAAGCAGGTGATTTCTAATCCTGGTTTGAAATTATTTTAGACTAAAATGTTTGCAAATGCCTCATAATGATGAATTTTAAGTTCCAAGTACTCTTGTAGACTGGGCCCAGAACACTTTTCTAGGGAAAATTTTGGTGTACTGAGCAGAGACTCTTGACCCATTTCCACGTCAGTGTGGTTGCTTGCACCTGGCTGGGTTCCTTTGTGCTAGCAAGAAGGCACTGCTGTGCCCATCCTTCAGTTCACCCACTGACCCGCAGGAATACGGGTCAAATCATAATCCTCAGTACAAAATACGTCCACTTGCCAGAAATGGCACATTTTCTCTCTCATTCTGAGATGGACCTCATTAAGTCTCCAGGTTGCCCCGGCTCAGCTCAAACTTGACATTTTCCTCTCTTGCCTCAGCCTCCCAGAGTGTTGGGATGGCAGGTGTGTACTACCAGGCCTGGTCATACTGCTCCATTCTTATCACTTAAAAATTATGTTTCCAGTGATAGATATGCTGATACTCTAAGTTATACCCTTGCATAATTTGGGATCATCAGAGACATAGAGAGGTATTTCAACTATCCTGTTTTGGGTCACTGTTAGAATTGCTTTTACTGAATTATTCTTGGTGCATACAAACAGCTAATAAAACATATGCCTACCTTAAACAAGCTAATTATTTGATTGCTCAATCTAGTAACTTCGTATTTTTCAAAGTAATATTCCTTTAAAATTTGTTCAGTATTTAAGTAGAAAGATGGGGAAAGAACTGCTGAAACATTACCCACGGAACAAAGACCCTGCCAAAACCAGACCACTCGGGCACAGTTAACAGTCGCCCCACCGTACACTTATGTTCCATGGGTAGTTTTAGCTCCATGAAGTACTCAGATATTCACTGATGTCTCTGCACCCAGTCCTAGAACTCCTCTCAGTGCCCCTAGTCTGCGCTGCTGCCCAACCTGCCTCTCCGTGCAGGAAAACACTTGAAGGTTATAAGAAATAGGAAACTTTTGTAATCAGGGGACCCAGATTTACAACTACTACTTACAAACACTTGATTGCTATAGACTCAATACTTCAGTATTCTAAGGTCTTCTCTAGGTTATCATCTTTTCCTTCTGAATGCTTTATTTTCCTCATTCATTATTTTGCTAGACACTATTATTCCCTAGGCTTCCTATATATTTTTCTAAAATGCATCTCTTGGAAGATGTTCAGTTTGACAGAAAAACTATGATGCTAGTACAAAGTTCTCATGCACACCACCTGTAACCCTTCCCTGGTATCAAGACTTTATATTATGTGGTGCCTTTGTTACAATTAATGAACCAATACTGATAAGTTGTCAATAACTAAAATACGCTATTCTGATTTCCTTAGTTTTTAGCTAATATCCTTTCTGTGTTCTAGAACCCATCTAGGACCCATCCTAATTTTAGATGTTGCAGAATGAATGTGACCATGCCCAAATTTCTACGCTCAAATTCACCTCTCAATGTGATCATGCTAGGAGGTAGGGACTTTGGGAGGTGATTAATTACGTCATGAAGATGGAGCCTGCTTGCGTGGGGCCAGTGTCCCTCAATACAGGTGACCGCAGGAAGCTCTCGTTTTCGTTCCTCAATGCGAGAACATAAGGAGTCAGTCTAAAGAGCACCAGAAGAGCACCTGCCCTAGAACCTGACGGAACTGGCAATCTCATCTCAGACTTCAGCCTTTCCAACTCCGCAAATAATTTCCTGCTGTTTGTAAGCCACCTGACCTGTGGTGTTCTGCTAGAGACAGAAGAGCCAAGCTGTTTTTCAGACTGTCACCCGCCAATCATCCCAGTGCTTCTGACACCAGATTCTCTGGCAGGCACCAACAGTATCTTATAATTAACTCAGTTCTGACACCGTCTAGTTGGAAATAGTATGAAATCCCATAAGTTAAGAGCTTGATGTATTATTAGTCTGCTTTGCCATTACTAGGACAAATCGTTTAGCATCCACAGTTTGAAGGAGAAGAGGTTTATTTGGTGCACAGGTTCAAAGGATTCAGTATGGTTAGCTCCAAGGCAGAGGAATTATTGTGGTTGGGCATGATATAACAAAGCTGCTTAGCTCATGGCAGCCAGGAAAGACAGCAGCGGAAAAGAGCCCGAGAAAGGTCAAGGGCAGGTATGGGTCACATATCTGATCTTTCATGACCCACACATACACACCCGGAAGTGCGCCTTCCTAACCCCCGCAAAGTCACCTGTGCCAGTCAAGCTGACCACTAGTCAATAAACTATACCTATGTCACCTTTTGCAGAATCTCGTATCATTGGAATCATACAGTATGTAACTTTTCAGGCTCGTGGTTTCAATAAGGTACATTTAAGGTTTATTCATATCATTTCTGTCATTCTTAGACGTTTTTTAAATAATCAAATTGTAACATTTTAAGGAAGATTTAAGGTCTCTATTTTCTCAAATATTTACAAATATACTTTTTAAAGGAATATTACAATGGTACAGCTTTGTTGAAAGTTACATTAATTACAGATTCCAAGACAAAATACTTTGAAGAACTCAGCAATTCTACAGCTTTGGTGGTTTCCAGTAACAGTCTAAGAAAGAAAAGAAATACAGGTCTTTTTCCTTTCCTATAGGCAATACCGTTCCTTACACAAGGCTTATGGAAAGGTCTAAATGTGTGTGCTCTCTAGAAACCATGTCCACTTTTGAAACCCTACTCTCAATGGTATTGAGGTAGAGTCCCCAATCACCTCATTTGGGAGCTGATTGATCCCAAGCACTTGGCTCTCAGGAATGAGGTTTAATTTCCCACAAAAGAGGCTCCCAAGAGCGGCTTTTCCTTTTTATTACATGACAAAAACAGCAAGGAAGTGCCTTGGCAACCGGAGGTAGCTTGACCTTGGACTTCCCAGCTCCTGAAACGTGAGTGATTATTTCTGTCATTTGTAAATTACACAGACTGGGCTATTTTATTGTAGCAACCAGACATAATAATTGATGCACAGAATTAATCATTTAATTATATTATTATTTTGTTCATAAAGTAAAACAAGTTGAACTACATTATGAAATGTGTGGAGCTGTTGGAAAAAAATAAGTTGATTCTTGTAAAAGAATTTTATTTTGAATTTTTTGATATTTTTATTTAAGTGGGTCTAGGTCACCTGTGTAAAATTTTAATAAAAAGGATCTTCTAAGTGCCTTATCAGACTACTTACATTATACTTTTACTAAATAGGCTTTTAATTGTCTGGAATTCATACTTTATCATTTTTTAACTTAGATTTCAATATACATCTTATCAGTTCAACCAAAACTTATTGCCCAAAATCTTTCAAGACATTAAAATGACATATGTATTATGGTAGTTTAATCTTTTTAAAAAGAAATATCAAGATTTTCTTTGTAGTACTGGTGTTTGAATGTAGGGCCTTCAATCTGAGCTACTTTTCCCCAGGTCCTTTTTATTTATTTGTATTTTGAGTTGAGGTCTCACTGCATTGCCCAGGCTAGGATCCTCCTGTGATCTTCCTGCCTCACCTCTGCAATACTTGGCGTTGCAGTTGCCACCACGCCTGTCCGAACATTCTTACCTGGTTTGATGTTTGCCTGTTAGAGCTGTCTCAGAGCGCTCACCCAGGAGCCCTCCTCCACCAGCATCCTGTGACTCCCTGTCCCTTTCTTCTGTTGTTTCCTGGTGCTATGATTTTCCTTCTAGCTTATTTTTTTTTTCTCCCCAGTTTCGAGAGAAGCATATCCCACCAATAGTTGTATGAGAAGGGATCAAGGAAGTAAATTTTTCTCATAGCATGTGTTTGAAAATCTTTATTTTGCTTTTCCACTTAACAGTCTGGGGGCAGATAAGGTTTTAAAGTGAGAAGAATTGATGTGAGACTATTCAAAGTATTATGCTACCTTCTAACTTAATTAAAACAAACATGTAGAGTTTGGAAAATTATAGTTACATAACTACCATCACTATGAAAATAGGGAATATTTCTATCACCTCCCCCCAAATTCTCTGAAACATTTTTTGTTTTTTCAGAGTGTCATATACAGGGAGTCATACAACACGTAACTTTTTACAACAATGTCATTCCCTTCACATAACCCTGGAGATCCCTCCATGAGTTGCAAGTCAGTAATTTGTTACTGAATAGCAGTATATTGTGTATTTATACAGATACATTTATTCATTCATTGTACATGTCTCCATTGCTTGTAGTTCTTGGAATAGGAAAAGTCTCTAAAGAACCCTCACCTACAGACTTCCTACTTTCTTTAAATAGTTCAGAGTGGGATTGTGGAGGTTATATAGCACACAAATGTGTAATTTTATATGTTCTTCAAAGTGGCTATATAATTTTCCATTTCCACCATCTATGAACATTCCAGTGGTTCCCGCATTTGGTAGTTTTAGTGTTGATACAGTGTTATTTCACCGTGATTTTAATGTTGAGCATCTTTTCCTGTTTGTCATATGTATTTATTCTTTGCCCAACTGTTTAAATCTTTTGCTCATTTTAAAAATTGTTTTCGTTATTTGAATACAAGTGACTGTGTATACTTTGTACATATTCTCCAAACCTGTCTTGTGTTTTTTTCGTTTTTTTGAAGAACAGTGTTTGTTTTGAAGTCCAATCAATACGTTTTAATAGACTGCTTTTTATAGCACTCACGAAACCTCTAAGAACACAGATTTTCTCACAGATTTTTATAATTTTAGGTTTTTACAGTTAGATCTTTGACCCATCCTGATGTAGTGACAGAAAGCAAGGTTTGAATTATTTTTTAAGATTTTGCATATGGTTGTCCAATTGTTCCAGCACCATCTGTTGGAAAGACTGTTCCTTCTCCACTGGATCACCCTGACTCCTTTGCTAAAAAAATCTGATGCTAGCGATATAACTCAGCAGCACTTGCCTGACAAGCACGAGAACCTCAGTTTGATTCCTTGTACAAAAAAAAAAAAAAAAAAAAAAAAAAATTTAAATAAAATTTCACCATGTATGTGTGAGGCTATATTTTTGGATTCTCCGGACTTGTGTGGTTTTACACCAAAGCTACACAACCTTGACTACTATGGCTTTATAGTAAAGTCTTAGTTGGTTTTAACAGCTGCATTACTACTCCATTGTAAGGATGTGCTACAGTTAAAGCTTTCAAGGATTTAGTTGTTTTTACTTTCTTATATTACAAACTAGGGACCAACAAATGCCCACAAACATGTAACTTTGTACCTGGTGACAATGTCTGTATGGGATATGTAGCAATGCTGGTGCAGTGCTTACAGTATTTTCTGCCTAGTAAGTTTCAACTCCAGACCCATTGGGGTCAGCTTACCATGCATGGGATTAATCAGGCCATGCTTGACTGTGTTCTCATGCATTCGATCTAATTTTTTCCTCCAGTATTGGGAATTGAGCCCCAGGCCTTCACACTAAACTTTAACTGTTTTTACTTTTTATCTTAATACAGGGTCTACCTATTTCTAAATTGCCCAGGTTGGGCTTCAATTTGCAGTCTTCCAGGTGAGTGTGGTATGGGCCACCAGTCAGCTACAATATCTGATCTAGGTGGTGTGCTTGGGCACACTAGCTCCATGTCAAAGCAAAAATTCCCTGCTTTCCTCTTGGGTCAGTTCATGGGAGCCATAGAAAGCTGCATCCTCAGGAAAACCTAAGATAGAATTTCAGAGCTGAAGAGAGGAAGTGTGGGCCAGTAGGGACCTTCTGCTTTGACATGTATTTTGATCAACTGAAAAATCAACTTTAAAGCGAGTCTTGATTATCTGGGAGCAGACAAATCAGTCTGCTGATTAACCACTGAGGCATGTTAAAACACATGGTGTGGTAGAGAAGCTGGGCAGATGGAGAAAGGGCAACCCTGGTAATAAGGATCTGTGCCTTTCAACCACACTGAGCCTAGGTTAAGTACAATCCTCCAGTAGTTAACTGAACCCTACTTATGTAAGAAGAGTGGACTGAAATGTTGTAAACTTTGTTTGGGCTTATCCATGAGCTCTTCCTTTTTTTCCTTACTCTCCTGGTTCACTATTGAATCAATTAAGAATTATAGATAACAATGTTATAACTTTTTAATTGAAATCTTTATTGGTACATTACATATATACATGTCATGATTGCACTCAACAATGAGAATTTGTACCAGTATGACAAAACTCAATCTCATTTTTTTCCATGCCCCTACCCACCCTACCACCCCCTATATACATAAACTGTTTCCTCTCGTTATAATCTCATTATTTCCCCCCCTTCACCCCATTTTGCTTTGAGTATTTTCTATTTCACAATATATAACATATATTCTAAAACTCATCTTTATTTTCTTATATCAGAGAAGATATATTTACACATCTGTGACTTATTTATTTCACTTATGTCTTCAAGGTACATCCATTTAAGTATGACTTAATCATATTACTTTTAATGGCAGAATAATACTCCATTCTAAAAAAAACCCACATCTTTATCTAGGCCCCAGTTGATGGACATTTTGGTTGTTTCCAAGATTTAGCAATCGCAAACTGAGCTGCTATAAACATGGGTGCAATTATGTCGCTGTGAAGTGAATCTTTTAACTCCTTTGTATATATACCTAGTACAGCAATGGCGGGGTAAAATGAGACCTACAATACTAGCTTTTTGAGCAATCTCCACACTGATCTCCACAGGGGTTGTACGAGTTGTTGTAACTCTTTATTAAGTATACATTCATTTTGGGGTACTGGGTTGGCTTGAGCTTCTGAGATGTAAACCATCCTCATTGTTTTAATCCATCCAGTTCCTAAACCCACAATGCTTCACAGCCTACAGCAGTGATGGCAAACCTTTTGGAGTTTTCAGCAATACAAACAGCCTGCTGCGGCACTTGTGTCACTGGTTTGCCACCACTAATCTATTATTATCTGTTGGAGTTTTTGGTACTGAGTATCAAACTTGGGTCCTCCTGATTGCGAGGCAGGCACTGGAACCACAGAACTAAATCCTTGGCCCTGCCACCTCTGATCTATAGCATAAAGCACAGACCACCAACTGTGTGATTTTACATTACATATTGTCTTGTAGTGTTGTCTTGGTACCATTAGAAAAATGACACCTGCTATCCAGAATAACACCTACAGCCCTAACAATGACTGCTACTATTTATCACTCTTTCCAACAACCAGACACTGCACTGAGCACCTTAGCTAGATGGCCGTATCTTGTTTCCATTTTACGTTTGCAGCACGCATATTTATCAGGTGTGTACAACTTTTTTGACATGCTAGAGGTAAGAAACTGGACTGAAATGATCCAGAAGTTAGTAACTTTTGTGTCCTAGTTCTATGTTTAAAGGTTACATTGTAAATGCAGCATGTTTCTTGAAAACTTAACGATCACTCCACCCCAAACACTCAACACAGTACTGGGCAACTCAATCTATGTGGCCATTTTAAGCATCTATAATGGCTAGTCCAAGTGCAGATGTGCTTAAATGTAAAATATGCACTGAATTCTAAAGGCTTATTATGGAAAAAAATGTAAATTCCTCAGTAATTTTCATACTACTGGTGAAATATTGAACATATTGAGTTCAGTTACCAATTTTACCTTCTTCATATTACCAGAAAATTTTAACATGTGATTTGGATTTGTGACTCACATTCTATTTATACTGACTGTCAAACACATGTTCAAAAAATTGATTTCAATCAAGCACAAGTTTACTGAGGTTAAATCTGACCAGAGCTTTTAATTTATTTCTACTGCTATAACAAATTAAGACTGAATATATATATAGAATGAAAAAACTTTAAGTACAGCAATCCTCCTGCCTCTGCCTCCCCAGTGCTGGGATTATGGGTGTGAACCACCACACCCAGCATTGAGATATGTGGTACCAGAATCAAACTAGGATTGAACTCGGGACCTTGCACTTGGGCAGGCAGATGCCAGCTGGAACCACAGCTAAATCCCCAGCCCCCAAGAGTATTATTTAATGAAAATAAAATTTATCCTAAAATTTAAATTTCAGAAATATAAAAACTTCAAAACATTTAAAACTGGGAGTATATAGTTTTAAAACATTTGTGTGGAGCCCAGGACAGATCTGCTCTTTCCAAAAAATGAGTTATTTTTATATGTTAACCCGCTGTTGAAATGAAATGGGTAAAGATGTCCTACACCTCCAGTTATGATTAATGTCTCACTGTGGCTCACATGGATCCACATCCTTCCAGGTCAGATGAGGAACAAGTTTTAAAGAGGGCAAAATTTGGCATAGAGATTAAGATTCACATACACAATCAGCTTTTTAAAAATATTTTTGATGGTACTGTGGATTGAACCTAGGGCCTTCATACTGGGTTGCAGCCTCAGCCTTTATTTATTTATTAAGATGGGGTCTTTATTTATTTTTTTGAGACAGGGTCTCACTTTGTGGTTCAGGCTGGTCCTGAGCTCAGCCTCAGACTCACATCACAGCAATCCTCCTGCCTCTGCCTCCCAAGTGCTGGGATTACAGGTGTGAGCCACCACACCCGGCATTG
Organism: Petromus typicus; assembly: GCA_004026965.1. Lineage (NCBI taxonomy): Eukaryota > Metazoa > Chordata > Mammalia > Rodentia > Petromuridae > Petromus > Petromus typicus. The sequence goes on along the minus strand of PVIR01000930.1, from coordinate 24,603 downwards.
TGGTATGTGGTACTGGTTGCTGCTGGGTGAGTCTCCACACCCAGTATGGTATGTGGTTACCAGGGCATCGAACCCAGGTCCTTGCACTTGCAAGACAGGCGCCGGAACCACTGAGCTAACTCCCCGGACCCAAGATCGGATCTTAATAAGTTGCCCAGGTGAGGCTCAAACTTGCAGCCTGTCTAGCTCAACCCCTGAGGGCACCACCTGCTCAGTACATCTGTTACGTGTCCCAACAAGTGCTACCTGAATCTTTATCACCAGACAGGAGATACATGCCTTTCCCAAATCTTCATGCCATACTTTTCTCCTCTCTAAAAGTTACACCTTCTCGAGTCTTTCGTGACTCTGAAAGCCCTGTTCCATGAAAGTTATTCCCACAGCTTCCTCTCCAGAGCCCTACCAGGACAATACTTCTGAGGCTTGTTTCCTTGTCTCCCTTAGGGAACTACTCCCCCGTGACACAAGGACCTTAGTTTCTAACTATTAAGGATCTTAGTATTCTCCACTCTGACCTAGATCAACATCTTCTGTGCCTTCCAACCACCGCCCAAGGGGCTTTACTCCTGAAACACTATCTGCTCAGTCCCCATCCTCCTCAGCCATATCTAACACATGTCCTAACTTCAAGTAACTGGACCTTTTCTCTTTTCCTTCCTCCAGTTATTAGTTTTGATTTGCTTTATTTCGTTCTGATACAGGATCTCCCTAGGCAGTCTAGGCTGGACTTGAACTCAGGGGCAATCATCCTGGCTCAGCCTGTCCAGTTTCTGGGACTACAGGGGTGTGCCACCATGCAGAGCATTCCCAGCTGTCTTTTAAAGAAAAGTCTTTCCCTTTCTCTAACATTGAGGATTTCAAGTGACTAAACATTTTAAACTTTAAAGTCAGCATGAATTGCCTACTAAGACCCTGTCAAAACCAGAGCTCATATCATCTTTTCAAGCCAAAATAGGCACTTCTAATGCTTTTTTGTCAACCTGTCATCTTTCAATGCTGATCTTAATTTTCTAATGCCACGCCTTTATTTGAAATTTCACTGTCAATGTAGTGGAGATTTGCTATTTAAAATCACCCAATTCTGTCATGTAAGAAAAAACAAATGGCGTATGTATGTAGTATTATACTATGAGAAGTGTCTAAAAAGTTAACAGTGCACATGGGAAAAGAAACCTATGAGCCAAACCGCTGGACACTGGCTTCCTTGGATCCTATGTGACTTCTGCCCCAAAATGCACATTTGTAGCTGTCCAGTTGGGAAACTTGGGAGCTACAGGATTGGTCAGGCTTTCCAGTCTCTGCCTTACAAATAACAAGTGACACAGTGGGACCCAGACACCTTTTGTTGGATCCACTGCCCAAGCCTCAGTTCTGACTCCTAGTCCATCAGGTTCACTAGAGATAATTCATAACATTCCATACACTAGCATTCAAAAAGCACCAATGAATCCACACATTATCCCAACCCAGGTCTTTTCCACCACTTCTCTGTAAATAAAATTCTCTGTTGTTAAGGAGGCCTTATCATATCACAGTCCACCTACTTCATGATACCTCAGTACCTCCTATTAATGGCACACTAAGCTTTACTTATATTAGTGGTCCCTCCATCACTCAATAACCAGCCATTAGTAGTACAGCAAAAATGAGGTCATGAAGATCTGAAGAACTTTCTCATTTTCAAAACCAAAACGTAACAAAATTTCTTCTGCAGGTTGAAAACAATTTCATTATCTCAAAGCTAAGTTTTACTCAGAGGTCCTATAAAAAACACACTAATGGACCTACTCATCAACACTCCTCACAAGCCCCTCAAATTGGTAGCTTTCTAGAGAACACAGGAATCCATATCAAAGAAACAAGTTTACATAGTACAAAAGTCCCACGCTGAGATCTGCAGGGGCATCTGTATATAGAACTTAGAAGACTAGGGTAAGGGCAGAAATTAGCACATTTGTCCCTCTTTCTCCCACATGAGACAGCCTAAGCATCTTAGGTGTCATCCTAAATGTCAACTTACAATTTAAACAGCATACTTTGCTATGTCACTATTGTATCCAGCATTTCCAGTATTCGTGCTCCTTGTCTTTTCCTGGAGCAACAGATCCAGTTTAGAGCTTTAACACATAAAAATTAAAAATAACCAGGCTGATCCAGCATGCAGCTGAGGCAGAAATGCCACAAGTTCAAGGTTAGCTTGGATTACATCCAAGGACCCTGTTTCAACAAGGCCAGGGTGAATGCTGAATCTCCTTTGGAACCACATTTCACTGTCTTCAGTCTATAAATCTCAGGGCTTTATTTTTTTACCCTTTTCTTCTTAATCCACTTCAGTTGCACAAGGCCTTTCAAATCTCTTAATCCTATTTATACATTTTTCCGATCAACTCATGTAAAAAGTTGCTTTAAATTTTCCCTTCATTCAACACAAGCCTATATACTTGGTGCCAAGCAAACACTGAAGATGCGAGTAAATCACCTTTTAAAAAAGCCTTAGAAACAGTCACCTCCCTGGGCCAGGGATTTATTTCAGTGGTTCCACCGCCGCCTGTCTTGCAAACCCAAGGACCTGGGTTGGATTCCCCACCACCCCAACCACACACAATACTGAGTGTGGAGACTCAAGCCCAGCAGCAATCAGTAACACATACCACAGTGCTGGGTGTGGTGGCTCACGCCTATAATCCCAGCACTTGGGAGGCAGAGGCAGGAGGACTGCTATGAGTTTAAGGCTGAGCTCAGGGCCAGCTTGAACTACAAAGGGAGATCTTGTCTCAAAACAAAACAAAAACAAACACCCAAGTCACTTCCCTAAAGACACTACACTCTTAGCAACTTACAAACTGAAAGAAATTTATTGCCTTAACACTGTTACTTAAACCAGGCCTTGTGGCACACATCTGGAATCCTAGCACTGTGGTGGATGCGTCAGGAGACTGAGGTTCAAGGGCAGCCTCAAGTACATAGCGAGATCCTGTCTCCAACCACCACCCAGTCACTCAAATGAGTAAAACTAAGATTAAGCTATCCCACTCCCCAAACCTGAGTTCACTGAAATTATTAACCTAATTAAAAATATCTGAGCACACCATACATGTATCTTTTAAAACCAAAGCATTTATTTTGAGAAATTGTTGAAGTTCTCAAGATGAACTAGATGCTGCAACAGCGGCTCTCTTAGGTTTAGGTGTTGTTCCTTCACGGAATCCATGCCTGTACCATGTTAAAGACAAGAAGTTTCTTTAGCAACAAATATACACACGTTGTCCTTTTCATTAAATTTAACAAAATGAGCTTATCTCAGTTAAATGCTGAAATCATTGTTGCACTCATATGTTCAGACATTTTTTTACAACATCACTGATAAGCTATTTCATGCTGATAAGATCATAGTTAAATGCAATTTCAATATTCAGTAACTTTTCTATCTGTAAAAAAATGGTTCCTTATGAGATTATGCTAGCAACTTTTGCTCAGCAAAGGAAAAGCAATAACCTTCACAGCAGACATTTTAATCTGCTTTAATAAGAGCACTGTATTTCCATTAATATTCAGACAGATACATATACCCTTTTAAATACCAAGTGAATTGAGAAACTTTAGAAAGGTTAAGCAAACCTAAAACCTGTGTTTAGTTCATGGACTCAGCTCTTAAATTATATCAGAAAACTTTTGAGCCCACATAATGATCGCTTCATTATTCATTGATTCATGACAAGTCTTATCACCCTTTATAATTCAATGCTGAGAATTAGGTAGAGGATACTCTTTAGAACTTATTTTACATAGATAATGGTGTACAACAAAGAATTTTACAGCCCAAAACGCCAATAGTTAAAATTGTTGAAACAACAAATAGATGCACTGGTAAGCTTCATTTTCAATCTCAAGGGAGAGTCAAGTTAATTTACAAAGCACAGTATCAAGATCCATAAATTTTGGGTTAAACTGGTACACTGAGCTCCTTTAACAAACTCCAGAGCCCAGACTATTTACAAAAGTAATTAGCAAAACAAGAGCTAAACAATAAAGGTTCGATCAAGTCAGACTCCCTTTTTGGTGCGTTCTCAACAAATCTGGGTACACTGTGAGAAACACTGCCCAAACAGTGCTTCAGGTATTTAACTCATACTGTTCACTGACTTTAAAATTTAATAGAAGGCTTCTAAAGCCTCACTCCTACTAGTCAACACCACAGAATAATTTTACTCAAGTACATATAAAGATTCTTATCCAAGCCCTTAGGACTCTCTACATTAAAACAACAACTGTACCTGAATCTGCGATACACAATTTTAAGGTGCCTCATTCTCCCAGTTCCGGTGGTATTTCGCCTTTTAGCCTTTGCACTCCAGTTATCTAAAACACAAAATTACAAATATAAATTTTCTTCCTACTCATAAATTGGCAGATTCCCTTAACAGCACCTAGTTCTATGCCACGTCCCCACTAAGTGCAATGCAAACCTTCAGCCGGCTTCATTTAACACTTACACTTTCTCTTGCGCTTGGCGGGGTAGCCACATTTGCCACAAGTCGACTTTTGAAGGTGGTAGGCCTTAGAGCCACAGCGGCGACATAATGTGTGCGTCTTGTTACGACGCTTTCCAAACGATGACGTTCCCTTCGTCTACAAATTAAACAAGGGTAAAACAATTCGGTAGCCTAGTAACTTCTTATATGCATCACGACGTTTTCTGGAAATCACTTATTGCTAAGATTTAAAGGCAATTACAAGCGCTTAAACTGGTCAAGTTTCTAATTCTTCACACACCAAGTCAGACATCACCCACTTGGAATTCATTCTATCTGAAGCCCTCGCTTGGGAAGGGCTGCAGGCTATGAAATGGACCTCCCAGTGCCGTGATTACAGGCGAGCCTTCACCCCCAACTCAACTATATATATGCATTTTAAAGGCAGAAGACTGGAGACCAAAGAATGTGCCTACCCCAATGACCGAGGGCTCTGGTCAGGTATCACCATCAACTCCTGACGTTAGTCAAATGTCTCAGACTTCTTCCCTCACAGTGTCTATCCAAAGCAGAGCTCCATGAGCTCCACAAGACGGAAGGAATCTACATAAGATCCAGCTCCATGTCTGTCGGTTAGGCCCACCACCCATTAGTCATTCTTCTGGCTCTCGTGGGACATCGCACGCCCCTTTCTTGCGCGCCAGCTTCCCTTATTCGGAACCTTACCGGTTCCCCACGGATAACATGCAGCGTACCATAAAGAACGAGGATGGTAACCGATTCTGAGAGACCCTGCAGCTAACTCACCATCTCGCTTGTGCCGCGGAGACCAAAGAGACCGGAAGAGAAGGGACTTCCGCTAAATCATTCTCAGACGCTTCCGCCCAGAAAACTACTTCCTGCGGGGCGCGGTGTACCGTTGTCAATCGTCCGTGGGAACAATGTGGGCGGAGTCAAGAGGAGATGCGGAAGCAGCCGGCCGAGCCGAGTTCCGGGCACGGGGCTTGCGCGAGCTCTTGAATTGGAGCCCTTGTGGGCAGCGGTGAGGCTCTTGGCTCTCTGCCTCAGCAGCACCTGTCAGGTACACAGTGTTAGTGGACGGCTGGACCAAGTGCTACTACGTGGACTCCAGACTTTGTAGTGCAGGCCTAGCCCGACTCGGGTCCCCTCATCGCCACAACGCTGAGGCGTGTGTGTTGTGAGGCCACGGGCTGACTGGAGCCCAGGAGAGAAGACGTCTGAGTGCCGAGGGCGGGATCGACCTTCCTGGGCGGAGCTTATCTGCCAAGGCTGAAAGTTTTAAGAGGGAGGGTGTAGAAACCAATTGTTTTACCTCAGATTTAGGAGAGTCATACATGGAATTTGTTGTATGGTTTCAAGCATCTTACTAGCAGGAAACCGGTTCACCGAATTAAGGTAGGAGCTAGAAGTCGGCTAACAGACACAAACCAACGTTCTGGGAGCAGTTTTGTAGTTGAGTTTTTTAGACAACCTCGGATTGTGACTTTTTTATCCAACAAAACCTCAACTGTAGGAAAAACAATTCAAGAATATGTCCAAACACATAATAGCGCAATCTCTGCGTATGTAATTTGTTTCCTGTCTAAAGTGAATTTGAGCATACCTGGCCTGTCACATGCAAAGTTGCAACAGGTTGATGGCCTGCGGAGCAAGATGAACAATTGGAATCAGGTTCAGTTTTGACACTGTAACTTAGTTTTTGTAGTTCGGGCTGGTCTTGAACTCAGTATGTAGTCCAGGCTAGCCTCGAACTCGTGGCAATCCTCTTGCCTCTGCATCTGCCTCTTGAGTACTGGGATTACAGGTGTGTACCGCCGCATCGGCTCTGCAAGGCTCTTCGAGGAGTAGGGAACAGAACAAGGAAATAATTCTATCCTCATGCAAATGGTAGATTGGGCTTGATGGAGGAAGAGAAAGCATAAATTTGAGCGATTAGATCAGATTTTCTGAATTAAGTACTGTATTAGTTTTTCTGTTGTGGTGATAGGCTACCACATGTTTAGTACCTTAAAGCAACACAGCTTTCATAAACAGGTATAAAGTTTATGTCACGGAAAATTAATGAATTTTAGAAATCTGAAATATTGGTCCATGCCTGTAGTTAGCAGTACTGTATTGCACACTTCAAAATCTGTTAATAGATTGGAACTCATGGTAAATATTCTTAATCATAGTTTTAAGAAACAGATTTATAAAAGTTCTAGTGGCCAGAAGCACAGGAACTCACTGTTCTAAATTAAATGCAGGACTAAGGATGTAGTAGCCCTGTAACATAGTACTTGCTTAACTTTCAAGTTTTCACGAGTATTAGGCCCTAGGTTCACTAGCACAGGAAAACAAAACAAAACTATTGACAGGACTGCCTTCTGTGCTTGAAGACTATAAGAGATCCTATTTTGTTGCGTTTTTCAGAATATAAAAGCTGCTCAAACTCTTAAGTATATGATTCACTTCCACCTTCAGGATCTCTTACACTGCTTTATTCTGTTCTGGTCCTCTCTTTTACTTATTTGATTTTATTTTATTTTTAGATAGAGTCTTGCTATACAGTTCAGGCTTACTGTGTAATCCAGACAGCCCTTGAACTCGCAATGATAGTCCTGCTTCAGCCTCCCAAGTCCTGGAATTACAGGCATGCGCCACCACGCCCAGCTTTCCCTCTTCCGCTTTTAAAGTCCTTTGTATTATACTGGCCCTACCTAGATTATTTCTTTGGGGATGTTTAGTTTTTACTAGTACATGTTTGTACTTTGAGGTATTTACATTCCTTGTGGAGAATTGGTACCTGTACACAATATATCTTAATTCCTTTCATATTCCCTTTCCTTTCTCTAGCTCTATTTATCTCTTGATCCCCCGTTCCTATCCTTGATGTTTTTTTAATCCCAAAGTGAAATAATAACACCCTTAATTCCTTCTGTAGCTTTGTTTCATTTGCCATATAACCTCATATATTCACAGATGGTGGAGGTTAAGACAGTTATGTTTTTTCTGTCCACAGGTTAGAAGAAATGAGATCAATATAGAAAGGATAGGTCACGTCAGCTACTGAGAATTCATCTAGGGTGACAGTGTCTTTACTCCAGTCACTCCCAGAATTGAAGACATCAGAAAAAGTGAAATACTTATCTTTCTTTCTCTAGTGTGAAGTAGTTCTTTTTGATGTACGACATATTGACACAGGAGAGCAAGGCCTGGCTCCCCACTTAAAACATGAGTTTGTGTTCTCTAAAATCAAAGAATGAATTTTAGGAGTGACTGACAGAGGTTTGAGTAGGGAAATTTTATTGAGAAAGAAAGCTTCTGCCTAAGAGACAGGGAAGAGGGAAACTGGAAGGTTGGTAACCCACCCACCTCACTTTTCAGAGGGCTGTTATAGAACAAAGCCATGAGTTGAGGCGGGTTTAAGGTGGGGGCCTCCAATAAGATTCAAGGAGGTGGACAGACTAACAGTCAACCAATGGGTAAAGTGGGGGCCTCCAATGAGATCTAAAAGAAATGGACAAACCAATAGAATTATAACAAATACAGATGTTTAAGCAATCTTGAGCAAATGCGGACCAATGAGAAATCAAGTTGTATAGGGTCTTTTTGATCCCAGGTGGGCCAAATTCCTGGCCCTTTATCCCGGGGAATTTATAACTACTACCTTCCTGGGAAGGGAGGGGGTGGATCTAGATCTTGACTCCCCATCAATTTAGTTGTTCAGGAGAATGAGGCCTCATTTAGTCATTATTATCGGAGACTTCTGATGTCCTTGACCTTTGGTAACAGTCTTCCTTGTGAGTTTTTTCAAGGGCCCTGCCTGCCATATGTCTAACTAGCTTTTCCACATATAATAAAATCACATAAGTTTTGCCTTGGAAGCTACACACTTGGCTCTCCAAAGGCCTAGGAAGTCCCTGTGGAATCTCCAGTTTTCAGCCCAGAGTGGTTGTGTGAACTTGTAATTCTAGTGTTCTGGGAGGATCAGGCAGGAAGATAGCAAGTTTGAGTCCAGCAAGGGGAACTTAGTGAGACTTTGTCTCAAAAAAGATGCAGAGGGGTAGGGATGTAGCGCGTTTGAAGATCCTGGTTTCAATCCCCAGCAACGCACAAAATACAATCTCTAGGTTTCTGTACAATTGCCTAGTTTAAGTTAAGAATAGATCAACTTTTGAGATCACCTTTTCCCCTTTTTTTGTTCTTGAAACAGGCTCTCACTAAATTGCCCAAGCTAGTCTCAAATTCCTGGGGCAACCACTTGAGTAATTCTCCTGACTCAGTCTTATTAGTCACTGGGACTATAGGTGTGCACCATCCTGTCCAGATAATATTATCTTAAAGACAACATGTATATTCCTAAATGTATGTGTATGTATATATGTGCTTAAATTTTGAAAAGGATATTATATTGGACGTAATATTTTGGAGACTGACTTAAGTTTTCCTGAATATTGTAATTTTTCTGTACTGTTAAGTTATTGAAAAATTGATTCTTTTAGGTTTTTCTTTTCCATTGATATTTTTATTTTGCCAAATAAGGGCATTAGAAAAACACTATTCGGGTCCAGGGATTTAGCTCAATGTTTCCAGCACCTGTCTTGCAAGCACAAGGACCAGGGTTTGATCCCCAGTAACCACATACAATACTGGGTGTGGAGACTCATGCCCAGCAGCAATCAGTACCACATACCACAGTGCCGGGTGTGTTGGCTCACGCCTGTAATCCCAGCACTCGGGAGGCAGAGGCAGGAGGATTGGTATGATGTGAGTTTGAGGCTGAGCTCAGGGCCAGCCTGAACTGTAAAGCCAGACCCTGTCTCAATAAATAAATAAGTAAATAAATAAATGAAATAAAAAATTGTTTAAAAAAGAAAAGAAAAACCCTATCCTTTCCATCCCTACTGCTTTGCTTCAACTTCAGCAGAGTGGGAAAGGCAGATTGAAAGCCAGAAGACGCTCAGGCCCCTTGTACACTTCTCCATGTAGCTCACTGGCAGTGTTCCCCTCCTGCCTACAGTTGTCCTCGTGTGTCCTCTCCCTACAGACTTCAGCACTCCCATGGCCATCCCTGGGAGCCTCACAGTGCACACAAAACAGTGTCAGGATTCAAGATGAGAATTCTGAGTTGTGAATTACAAGTGTGAGTTCTCTCTGATTTTCCCCTTATTGGCCTTTTGAGTATTTGTTCCTCTGTCAAATGTGGCTGATTGGAAAACCCTCAGGTCCAACCAGATGGCTCTTTAGTGTCTGCCCTCCCCATCTCCTACCTCAGAGACCTAGAGATGGTCCAGTGAGCTCCCTTACCTAAGGTGTCCTCCATGTCTGACCCTGGCATGCCAGTCAGAGGCACATATGCTTTTGCTGTCCATTTGCTGTCCAGGCACAGGTAAACTCTCTGGATGGTGATCTCCCCTGGTCTTCAGAACATACCTGTGAGGTGAGTGTTACTATCCTCTCTCATTTTGCAGGTGAGGGGTCAGAGAGAAGGAAAGGGAAGTAATTCATGCAAGCTCACTGAGCAAATGGCAGCAGTTGTTGGCAGAGCTACTGTTGCACCACCTGCTCCAGCTGCTTCCCTGTTGCCACCCTTCTGAGGACGGCTCCGGAGTAGATCTGCACAAGTTTTGGTCCATGGAGAAGCAGAATTACTTGTTGTAAGCCCTGAGCGACTATACCCTACACTGTTCCTGGCACTGCAGTGGCCCAGTTTGCTCCTAGTACAGTGAGGCCCTTCTCTGCCAGGTGTAAGGGGCATACAGAACAAAGCTTGTCACACTTTGAAGGGGAGAAATGTAGCTAGACATGGTGCTGCATACCTGAAATCCCAGCACTCAAGACCCTCAGAAAGGAGGGATGTGAGCTCACAGGCGGCCTGGGCAAATTAGTGAGGCTCTGTCTCAAAATAAAACAGTGACTAACAACAAACAACGACAACAAAACCATACCAAAGCCAAGAAGAATGAGGTGGAACAGAAAGGAAAATTAAAGCAGAAGCCCTTATAGGCTTCATTTTATGTAAGAAAAAAAAGCATATTTATGGGAAGTTGTATGCAAATCAAAGACAAATCTTGTCTTATTTTGCATGACTTGGGGATTTTCTGCTTTGTAAGTTTTCCATTTCCTCCATTTTACTAATAAAAGACACAGGTCACATAAGAGATAAAGTCACACAGCTGGTGACGCTGAGATGTCAAGTTCAAGTCTCATTTCAAAGTTCACTCTAACACAGCAGTGATTTAGGCAGGTTGTCTACTGGTCCTCATAGGCAGAGAGATTCCCTGGAGACTAGAGAAATAGACTGAGCATGTTGAGCTCCTTCTCCTGACCTGGTCAGTCAGCTTGGAGGGAGGTCAGGCATCTTCTTATAAGTTCCTTGGAAACCTGCTCTCCTGGGCTGGCTCAGACAAATATATTCCCAGGATTGAGGGTGCTGGTGTCTTCTTTGGGGTGATATCTAGGTCTTTCTGTCCTGAGCAAAGAATTTAACAAGTCAAACATAAACGGCAGCAAAGTTTCATATTTATTAAAGGTAAAACAGAAAGGTAAAGGAAAAAGACACTCTGCAAAGTGAACTATGAGTATGTAAAGAGGAAGGAAAAATTAAATGCACTGTGCAGTGTAGGCTGGACTGCTATGAAGAGGCACAGTCTGACACTTATTGCTTTTGAGAGCCATATAATATTAAGTGAAATACTACAGTCTGTCCATTTAATATGTTGATAGTTATTTAGATAGTTTTCAGGTTCTTGAACACTCCTACCTCAGAGACCTAGAGAAAGACCAATTAGCTTTTTAAAAATCAAACTGAAAGTCTGTTAAAGACAAAAGAATATTAAATAGTAGTGGTTAAAGGAGGCATACATCCTTCTGTAAACATTTAAGATAATTAACGTTAAAATTTGGAGTATCACTGGCTGTGGTACCTCACACCTCTAATCCCAACACTGGGGAGGCAGACATAGGAGAATTGCTGTGAGTTTGAGGCTTGCCCAGGCTACATAGTGAGCTCAGGGCCAGCCAAAACTACAAAAGTGAGACCCTGTCTCAAAAAAAAAAAAATTGGAGTACCTCTTAAATATACATTTAATATGTATAGACACATATATACATATGCTATAAATTTAATATTAGAAATATCACAATACTAATGATATGGATATCATTACTTATCAACATGTAGAGATGGACTTCATCATTTTCAACAGTTTGATATTTTATTGTTGACATTTATTCCACAGACCCTCAATTCATAAACATTAGGTTATTTTTATATTCTTATACTATAAACAGTGTTATAATGCAAGTTCTCATGTATACATCTTTGGTATTCATCTATTTTCTTAAAATGATCTCTTGATATGGGATTGCTGGATTGAAAGGCATGATTTTTATTTTTATCTAACTCAGGAGTTTACTTAGTGCTACATATTGTCAAATTGACCTCCAAAAATTAGTGAACTCATTTATGTTATCACCACAGTGTAGTTTTCAGAAAAGGAAGGACCTAGTCCAACCTGAAGCTTAAGAAAAGCTTCTTAGAGGCTGAGTCTTGGTATTTTCAAGTCATCAAGACAGCAGGTAAGGCTGTGGAGTCAGTCCCCCAGTTGAGCACTGCAAAGCTCTGCATTCTGTCTCATTACTACCAAAGAATATAAGAAGAAGAATAAGAAAAAAAAAAATACTTAAGGAACTACAGAAAAATAACCCATAGGGAACTGGGGGTACAGAGATGGATTTCCATACTGCATGCTTGACATTTATCACTTCCAACAGTATGCATCATTGATATTTTATCATTGGTAGATGGAATGACACTCTTAGTAGAGGGACTTGGCCAATGGTTTCAATTTAGAGCTCTGCTAGTCTGTTTTCCTTCTCCAGCCCACTTCCAAGAAACTGTTAAAAACAGAAAAATTATTCACAACTTGACCGGATTGTGAGAGTAGTTATTCTGTGCCCTTTTTCCCTAAAGCATAAAAGCACTTTTAATAGGAGGGGTAGAGCAAAAGCCAATAAATATGTGTATGTTGGTTCAGCCAGGCTTTGACACACTGGAAGGCCCAAAGAAGTGTTGAAAGTCTGATTGATTCTGTTGAAACTTCCTTGGCACCAAGGCTTGGGTGGAAGTTTTTCCTTCAGCACAAGGAAGCTGGAGAACTTCTTAGGTTTTGTGTTGTGATGCTAGGGATTGAACCCAGAGCATTTGTACTAAACTACAATGTTGGTTTTTTGTTGTTCTTTGGGTTTTTATTTTTATTTAAATCTTGAGACAAGGTCTTGCTGAATTATGATCTTCTTCCTTCTGTCTCAGGCCCTTAGAGTGCTGAACTTACAGGTAGGTACCACTCTCCCTAGCTCTAGCTTCCTGACTATATACAATGGGTAAAGATTAGATCAGTGATACTTGGCAGAACCATTATGTTAAAAGTTTTTCATTTCAAAATTTGTATTTGCAATTTTGGTATATATGCAAATGTCAAGTCTTAGATGATTTAGAAATAACTAGAACCAGAAGAGGGAGCAGTTATTTCAGAAAGTATTGCTTGGCATTGTGGAAATAACCACTAGAGGCAGCTGTAGCTCTTAAAAAACCAGAAGATTTTAAAAGATACTTGAGAGTTTTTAAAGAAAGAGTAAATGGATAGGTCTTCTGATTAAAAAGTTAATCTTAATTATCCCTTTGGTTGGACAAGAAAATATTCTTAGAAAAATAGGCTTTAGTATCTCTAAGATGCACAGTTCTAAATTATAGCTGTTATTTTTGAATTAGGCATTATTCAGATCAGATTTCATTAACACTGTTGCTAAGAACTTGAAGGTCACAGTAAGTTCACAAGAATAAACTTTGTAAAATTCAGAATTTCTCTTTCATTCATTTATCCTGTAAAATTTCTATGAGAAACACACTTTTGAGCAAGACATTTTTATCATCTGATTTTTTTCTGTGGGAAATAGTTCTGATAGTTGACTTTTTGCTATAAAAATCAGGTAGAAGGCAATAGGTACTCTTATCTTCCAATGTAATAGAGAGGAGGGATTGTAGGCCTATGGCTTGACTTTCTTGGAAAGTTGAGTCAGAAGGTCAGATCCTCTAAGCCTGGATATTGGAAGCCAAATGGGCAGCATAATGAGATACTGTCTGGAAAAAAAAAAAAAAGTGGAAGTGATGTTTTGAGGACTTAAAACTCAAGTTAACTTATGATTTATTTTTATTACTGCTGGGAAAACAAAACAAATAACCAAGTCTTGTTCTTTTCAGAATTGTTTAAGCATGAGAGTATAGCATCTTTTCAATCTTAAGGGACTAAGTAAGAATTCAGAAGATACTGCTTTCCTTGGAGAGAAAACATCTGAGAATCTTGAGATGATTCTGTGCTCCATAGAGGACATATTTACATTTGAAAAGCTTTAAGCTTTCCATTGACAAGAAAAGTAGTCATAGGGAAATTGCTTTGTCCTCCAGAAACAATGAAAAAACATATAACACACCAAAAAACAAATCACTATATTCAGCTGAGAAAGCTTATATGAAATTCCAGCAACTATTACATATTTAAGGGTGGACAAAGATAGGAGGAGCCAGATGATTCTTAATATTTAAGTGAAGAGGAATATCAACAATCTATTGAACAAGTTATGCAGCAATGCTGGGACAGGGATAGGGCAAGGCCCATGCTGAGGGGCTGTGCCCCACCTGAATGGTGCTTACCCACTGACTTCTAGCAAGATCGTCCCGCGAAAGTCAGGCCCTGAATCTACATCTACATAGCAAGTGCTAAGATTGTGCTGGGACTTACACAGAGGCCTAAGGGTCAATGGTATCAGGAAGATGACTCAGGAAGATATCATTTCTTAAGGATTCTTAATATTAGCAAGAAAGATACTTGAGGGGCCGGAGATTTAGCTCAGTGGTTCCGGCACCTGTCTTGCAAGCACAAGGAACTGGGTTTGATCCCCGGTAACCACATACAATACTGGGCATAGAAACTCATGTCCAGCAGCAACCAGTACCACATAGCACAGTGCCGGGCGTGGTGGCTCATGCCTGTAATCCCAGCACTCGGGGGCAGAGGCAGGAGGATTGCTGTCATGTGAGTTTGAGGCTGAGCTCAGGACCAGCCTGAGCTACAAAGCGAGACACTGTCTCAAAAAAAAGGAGAAAGAAAGATACTTGAAACCAGTAGTTTATAGATATTAACTCAGAAATTAAATCAACTACAGAATGGAGTATTACTCTGCCATAAAAAATGATGTTTGAATCATTTCTACTTAAATGGACATACCTTGAGGATATCCTCATAAGTGAAATAAATAGGTCACAGATAGGTACATATCGCATCTTTTCTCTGGTATGTGAAAATAAAGATGTAATGAATACTAGCATTGTATGTTATATATTGTGAAATAGAAAATGCTCAATGTAAATAGGGTGAAGGGGGAAAATGTTGAGATTGTAACAAAAAAGTAAGGAAACAAATTTTATGTATATGGGGGGTGGTAGGGTGGGTAGGGTTATGGGAAAAAATGAGAATTAAGTTGTGTCTTATACTGGTAAAAATCCCCATTATGGAGTGCAATCATGATGTGTATATTTAATGTACCAATAAAGACAATAATAATAATTTTTAAAAAAAGAAATTAAATCAAAATACTAACAATAGCAAAAACATCAAAATGAGGGGAAAAAAAGACCCAAAACTCAAAGTTTCAAGCTCCAAAGGGAATGAGTGAAACAGACCATCCCAAATCACAACCACCAAGACTCCCTGAATTGGCAACAAAAGACAATTGAGAAAAAAATGAAATCATAAATAGTCTCTCAGATAATAGCACAGATGATGGTCAGAGTGAATGACACAGATTAAAAAAAATAAAAAGCAAAAAACAGAGGACATCAGGAACATGATGGAATCCCAGCATAGAAAACAAATGGAATCAAGTAAACAGATTGAAAATTCAAGAGATTAAAAATGCCATTGAAAGCTTACATAGTAGAACTAGTGAATCCAAAGACAGAATTTCAGTCACAGAAGAGGGGATTGCAGCCTGTAATCCCAACACTTGGGAGGCAGAGGCAGGAGGATTGCAGTGAGTTCAAGGGGAGCTTGGGCTACATAGTGAGCTCAGGGCCAGCCTGAACTACAAAGCAAGACTCTGTCTCAAAACAAAACAAAACAAAATAAAATAAAAAAAAATTGAATTAATGACCAGGAAAAGAAACATTTATTAAAAATAGGAACCATGAGAAATCAGTCCAGCAGCTGCTAGATGATGTGAAGAACAACTGAAAACTGATCAATTGGAGTCAACTAAGCAACAGCAGAGAGTAAAAATGACATAAAAAACTATTTACAGATGAAATGACAAAACACTTCCTAAGTAATAGGAAAGAATTTGGCATACAGACTCCAACTGTGATAAAAAGTCCACACCTAATCCACACCTAGACATACACTAGTCACAATATCAGAATCTCAACAGAAGAACGAAATATTGAAAGCAATTAGAAAAAAGAAATACATTGCATACAAAGGAAAGCCCTTCAGAATTCCAGCAGCCTTTTCAACACAAACCCTCAAATCAAGGAGAGCCTGCTTTGACATATTTCAAGGCCTAAAAGAAAACATCTCCAACCTACATTGGTGTATCCTGCAAAACTATCCTTCAAAATTGGTGGGAAAATAAGATAGCTTCGTAACAAAGAATTCTTGAGAAACTTCAGGAAAAACCCTAATAGAGAAAGATTTTGTGTGGTTTCACTTGCGCAGGGCTAAGTAGTATGTTGAGTATGCTAAACTTAGAGAAACTAGTGTCCTAGACACACAAAAGAGATGAAAGGCATCTTCAATAGCTTCAGAAACTTTTTCACAGCCCCTGTGGGCCTTCCTGAGGACTGTGTCGACTTCTTCACAGTGCTAGCATTAAGATGCTTCTGTTATCTTCAGTGTCTGGCAATAGTAAAGGAAAAGCAAACTGGCACTGAGACATGTTAGACATGACTTCACATCACCAACAGTTATCTGAACACAGCATGCAAGCACAAAGCATATCAAGAAGGTTAATGGCTTTCATGTTCTGCATTTCCAAATTTTCCATTCCAGTCAGCTATTCCTCTTTGATGTTTTCATCCAGAACCTAGTGCCTGAGGCTTGATTCTCTGGCCATCACACGCAGTGCTTGAACTTTCATCAGGAAACTCCAGACCAAGATTCCTGGAGTCACAGGTGTCCACCCATATCCTCGCTCTAAGGCAAAATGTTTAATGAAATCTAGTAGAAGCTTTCTGCTGTTGCTAAGTTCAAACATAAGAGGATATCTTTAAATGCTTTTTTTCTTAGTGTAAAGGAAAAGAAAATGAATGTTATGTTCATAATCTGTTTTTTTCACTGACTTTCAAAATTAAATGAGTAACTGATAAACAGTACTGAAAAAAAAAAAAAATCCCAACTATACCTGTTCCATTTTCCTTCTTAAACATATGCCAGTAGTTAGCATTTCCTTCCCATCTTTTGCAGAGGAGTTAACTTCCTACTTTGCACTGCACTTCTTTCCTTTACTTTGCTCTTTAAATTATTTATTCCTTCAGTTTCTCGTATGAGAGGAACTGTGCAATATTTGTGGTTGTTTGTCTAATCTGTTTCACCTAACATCTTAGTCTTAAGTACAATCATTTTTCTCCAGAATTACTCACATTTATTTTTCTAATTGATCTTTTAAAAAATCCAAAATAGCATAATATTTACAAAACAATTTCAAACACTGTAAATATATATGACATAAGAATTCTCTGTAGCTAGCAAGAATTTCCCTATATTGGCCACACATTACAATAACCTGTGGGGAGCTTTAGAGAAATTACTACCGCCATCCCATAGTCCATATTGGAGACACCTAAATCTCTGAGAGTGACCTTCAGATAGCAGTATTCCTGAAGCTCTCTAGAAGCCTGTGGGTAAGGTTAAGAAACCCTGCTCCAGGGCTTAGCCCTACTTAATATTGTTCATGGACCAGCAGTCTCAGCATGAACATTTAGCAGAATCTTAGCTCAGTACCCGTGACTCAAAGAATAATTAGCACTTTATTTATTCATTTATTTATTGGTACCAGGGTTTCATGATATACTCCAGGTTGGCCTAAAATTTGCTATGTAGCACACACTGCCTCAACTCAGGGTCCTCTTGCTTCAGCCTCCCAAATATTGGAATTAAAGTTTTGTACCAATATGCCTAGTTTATATTCTTCGTTTTAACAAATCTCTCAGTAGTTTATAGGTACACTAAGATTTGAGAAGCATTTTGAGAGAAAAATCACTGAAGTCAAAAAGCATTTTTGTTTTTGTTTAAATGTATATTAAAATCATTTATATAGGCTGAGAAGTAGAAGCTAGAAGGGACAGAGAGGAAAAGTTTAAGACAGAATGCTATAACTGGTAAGGTAATATCCCAAAAAGAGGAGGAAAGAGTAGGATTGACATTTTGTTGGAAAAAATGAACTTAGAGAAGGGAGGGCAGTTTGTCCTTTGACAATACAAAGAGAAGGAAATAGATGATAGCCTTGCACATAGTTTTGAGGGTGGGATAACATGAGGGTGATAGCCTTTGCTTTCCGATTTTTTTTCTAGAGAATTAGGAGAGGTCATTTGCTAAAAACTAAAGGGGTAAGATGAATAATAGATGTTAAACACCTACTATGTGTCATGAAGATTTACATGCGAAAAGTGTGTAGCATGAGACTACATCTCAGTTGCTGGGAATATAGCTCAGTGGTAGAGCACTTGCTTAGTCTGGGCAGGGCTCTGTGTTCTATCCTGTCACCATCTCCTCCAAAATAAATTCTGTGTAATTACATCCATAGCCCTGCTGTAATTCTGGGGTACAGATGAGGACATTGGTTCTCCATGGGCATTTCCTTTGCTCAGCGTCTGAGCATTTTCTCAGAGGTTCCTTTTCTATTTCTTTACTCCATTGATGGTATCCCTCAGTTCCCTAACTATAAATATTGTTTACATGGTTTTGACCTGCAGATCTTTATTTCTAGTCTTGTCTTGGGCTATAAACTCTATTCCATTGTTTATTTTATTTTATTATTCTTTTTTCATTGAAATCTTTATTGGTACAGTATATATACACATCATGATTGCACTCCACAATGGGGATTTGTACCAATAGAAGACACAACTTAATTCTCATTTTTTCCCATAGCCCTACTCACCCTACCACCCCCCTATATACATAAAATTTGTTTCCTTTCTTTTTTGTTATAATCTCATTATTTTCCCCCTTCACCCTATTTCACTTTGAGTATTTTCTATTTCACAATATATAACATACAATTCTAGAACTCACTCACATCTTTATTTTCTCATACCAGAGAAAAGATGCGATATTTGCCTATCTGTGCCCTATTTATTTCACTTATGAGGATATCCTCAAGGTATGTCCATTTAAGTATAAATGATTCAAACATCATTTTTTATGGCAGAGAAATACTTCATCATGTAGAAGAACCACAGCTTTTTTATCCAATCTCCAGTTGATGGACATTTGGGTTGTTTCCAAGATGTAGGATTGGAGGTCCCATTTGACCTGGCCATCACTCTGCTAGGTATATACACAAAAAAATTAAAAGACTCATATCACAGTGGCATATGTGC
This sequence comes from Petromus typicus, assembly GCA_004026965.1. NCBI lineage: Eukaryota > Metazoa > Chordata > Mammalia > Rodentia > Petromuridae > Petromus > Petromus typicus. Next base: position 5,472 of record PVIR01000930.1, on the reverse strand, counting down.
ACCCATGTTTATAGCAGCTCAGTTTGTGATTGCTACATCTTGGAAACAACTCATTGTTTATTTTAAATATCTATAAAGGTGTGTGATGAGAATGTCCACATCATCATGATTGAAATATGTCTTCCCATATCTACATACACTTCTGCACAAGCCCCACTACTATCATTAAAATGATAAAACCCAAGAATTATCTTGCAAATTCTTCTTCTCTCCTCTTCCTGTGGTCCTATATAAAGTCTCCAAAAAGTCATTTGGTTTCTATAGTACTCTAGTTCCATCCACTTCTATAGTGTTGTGCTACCATGAGACCAGGCTAAGATACTGTCACTTCCTGCATGGGTCTGTGATAGAGTTCTCATTGATCTCTGTTTCCACTATTGTCTCCCTTCAACTCATTCTCTGCATTTTAGCTAGAGTAAGGGAAGGTATTTATGGGAAGATTGAAAGATATGAATAGTGTTTATATCATTTATTTATCTTACTACTGTTAACAATTTCAAATATTATCAGTAACTTGTTCCTCTTGTTCCATTCATCTCTTCACTTCCACATTTTTCTTCTTGTAAAACATTTTAAAGAAACTCTAAAGTATTGTGTTATTTCAACCATAAATGTTGCAGTAGGTATTTCCAACAGATAGGAATTTTGAAATCTATAACCGAAATGCTATAATGCCACATAAAAATGGAAAATTCTTAACATTATTTAATATGCTGTTACTTAATTTTCTGTAAGTATATTTACATTTCCCAACTATCTCAGAAGTATGTTTACAATTGGTTTTTGCAAATTAGAGGATCTACACGTTGCATTTGCTTGATATGTCTAGTAAGTGGTTTTGTTTTGTAAAATCATACAATATCTTCTTTTTATCTGTTTTCTGAAAAAATAAAAAACAAGTTATTTATCTTGTAAAATTTCTTGTACTGTTTTCAGCTAATTGCTTTCCTTATAATGCAAACCTCTATAATGCAAACATGATCCTATAAGCTCCAAATTTCCTGCAAATTGTGGGTATCTTTGAGGCTTAATTAGATTCAAATTCCTTTGGTAAGTGGGTACTGTATTCTTCCTGTTGTATGACACAGGAAGTTTTTCATGCTACAACTGATTAATACCTTGAAATCAGGATGATTTCTAAAAAATTTAAAATCCTATTTCATAAGTTTCTTGGGCCAACTCATTGTGCTTAGAGTAAAATCCAGATTCTTTTTTTTTTTTTTTTTTTGAGACAGGGTCTCGCTTTGTAGTTCAGGCTGACCCTGAGCTCAGCCTCAAACTCACATCATACCAATCCTCCTGCCTCTGCCTCCCGACTGCTGGGATTACAGGTGTGAGCCACCACACCTGGCACTGTGGTATGTGGTACTGGTTGCTGCTGGGGTGAGTCTCCATGCCCAGTATTGTTATGTGGTTACCTGGGATCCAACCCAGACCCTTGCGCTTGCAAGACAGGTGCCGGAACCACTGAGCTATATCCCCGGCCCAAAATCCAGATTCTTTAACTTGATATACAAAGTACTACATGAACTAGATTTTTTCCAGCCACATTTGGTCTCCTCACTTCCTCGTGCCTGAAACCTAGCACATAGCCTTCATTCTTTTCCTGAAATAAACCTTCATTTAAAATTATCTTCCATTCCTATCTCGGCATGATTAACTCTTCTCAGTCTTTCATATTCAGAGAGCATACTTCAGATTCATATTCTTATCATTTACATTTATCTTACTAATCCATTTAGAGTGAGCATCTTTCATTTTCCATTATCTCACTTTATTTAAATTCCTTGCACAGAAATTTTTAACCATTTGAAATTTTTATTGTGTGTATCAGCTTGTGATTTTAACCTCTCAGTATTTTATATTTGAATGTAGGTTCCAGGGTAGTTAGTTAGACCTAAACATACAAACATTTGCATTCAATTTTCTGCATAATTCTTTCCTCACTTCAACCTGAATCTTGACCCTAGAATAATTGTTCCCCAATTTAGATTATTTTATGACTTACTCAGAACTTATAGTCTTTCTTTTTATATAAACTTGCCCTTCAGTACGTTGTTCTAAGCTCAGCAATGCCAACATCATTTACCAGCTTTTTAGAAACACAGACCCTTGGGCCACCTCAGACTTATTAAATCATATTCTCTATTTGACTATTTTCAGGTACCTTGTACATGCAGTAAGGTTAGAGAGACACTGACATGTAGTCAGTGATGATTAGATCCAATCTTTGTCTCTCTACACAGCAAGTCCAGTTTTGTGGAGCATTATGACTGCTTTGACTTCTCCACTGCCTTTTCTTCTCTCCTCCAGGAACTAATCTCTTTTGATTTTAAGTGAAGACTTCTCAGAACACCATAACTCTTCTCCTCCTCACTGCCTCCTACCCATAGTTACCCATTTAGACAGTTTTTTCTACATCTCTTAAACAAAGACATTTTTAGAGTTTTTATGATCTCTTTCCAAGAAATTATAATATCCTGGACCTTTCTGATAAGAGACTTTTAGTATATTATTTCCTAAGAGAGAACTCCGTTCTAAGTCTTTGAGTAGTTCTGTGCAGGTTGGTGTTAATACCAATTAAATGTTCTTTACATTCTTAGTGTTTCAGTGGGCTGCATATATATGTATGCATATATATAATATATATAGGTACTTTGTCTTCACAATAGGCTTGTGGCATGGATAATGTTAATATATCATTTATGAGAAAATGTGGATTTGGGGTAAGAATTTGCTCAGATCACTGACATGTGAAGCAAATACTACTTCCTGCCCCATGGATGTTCCACCCTTCTCAGTTCCTCTACCCTCCTGTGAAGAAGTCTCCTCTCTCATTTTTTACTGCCTTAAATTTATTAAAGAAACAAGAAAGTAAAAAATGTCAACAATTTACATGTTTTAGGATTTTCCCATTTAAGTATTTCCCCCATAAGCTCTAAATTTAGACAAAAGCATATCATTTTACTGCCATCTTCTGGATCTTTCGAACACTTTACACACTTATGTCAAGGTAAATATTTAAAATCAGGTCTAAGTCTAGTCCCAGGCTGACATACGGTATTAAACTTTGTAAATAATATTGTCTTTTAAAGAAGGAAGACAATAAATTTTTATTTTTAGTTAATTGGGAAAAGATTTTTTAACCTACCAAATATACAGGTTTAAAAAAATGTATACAGCCTACAGTTACTGTTTGCTTATACAAGATGTGGAAAAAAATTTGCAGTTAATTTTATAACCAATTCAATTGCCACTTTTGGTCATTAATTTCAATGTTTTCCAATTGTTATTTTTTATTTATCTATTTATTTTTAGGTTTTTTGAGACAGGGTCTCGCTTTGTAGTTCAGGCTGGCCCGGAGCTCAGCCTCCAGCTCACATCACAGCAATCCTCCTGCCTCTGCCTCCTGAGAGCTGGAATTACAGGCGTGAGCCACCATGCCCGGCACTGTGGTATGTGGTACTGGTTGCTGCTGGGGTGAGTCTCCACGCCCAGTATTGTTATGTGGTTACCGGGAATCAAACCCAGGCCCTTGCGCTTGCAAGACAAGCACCGGAACTACTAACTACTACTGAGCTATATCCCCAGCCCTCCAATTGTTATTTTTTAAAGTTAATGATAGTTTTGGGTAAAAATCAGCCCCCAATGCTAGTAAAAATATGTTAATGTAGCCTTTCCATAAAAGAGATTGCCCGCCTTATTGCAAAATAAATTACATATAAATTTTGACCCTGAAAATTCATGCACTCATTTTACATAGATTCTTGTTAATGTGTACATAGGTGTATGTAGATAAAAGCTGTATACAAGTAGATGTTCATTCTTACATTATTTATAAAAGATGAGAAAACCCCAGAATGGTTAACTGAATGACATTACAATACCTATGCAACTTGCCTAGGTTGGTCTTAGACTTGCTGTCCACCTGCCTCAGCCTTCAAGAGGGCTAGGAATCGTAGTGTGTGCTACCATACCTGGATAAAATGTGTTTTAGATATTTATTTTGGGGTCTCTTTGAGCTAGGGTTTTCCTATGTAGGTTAAACTGGCCTTTAAATCACACTGTTGCCCAGGCTGGACTTGAACTAGTGATGATGTTCCTGCTTTAACCTCTCAAGTGCTAGGATTACAGGCAAACACCATCAAATCCTGCTTTTAAATGTTTTAAGTACTGAGAAATGTTATAGGGAGTAAACACTTGATAGATATATAGTACATAACACATTGTGCATGTGTCCACCTTATGCTATGCAAATATTCAACTACTGACCACACCCTAAACCCTAGTCCTATTTAAAAAATTTTTTGAATTTTTATTGGTACATTATATATACACATCATGATCACGCTCCACGTTGAGAATTTGTACCAGTATATGACATGACTTAATTCTCATTTTTTCTCATTCCCTTACCCATCCTACAACTCCCCTCCCCTTATATATTTAAGTTTTATTTCCTTTTTTTATTAACATGATATTATTTTCCCCTGTCATCTCTACACCCCACTTCCTTTTGAATATTTTCTATTTCACAATATCTACTATATATTCTACAACTCATTTATGTTTTCTCATACCAGAGAAACGATATGATATTTACCCATCTGTACGTATTTATTTCACTTATGCATATGTCCTTAAGGTACATCCATGTGAGTATAAATGACTCAATCATTTTTTATGGCAGAATAATACTGCATTCTATAAAAGAACCATGTCTTCTTTATTCAGTCTCCAGTTGATGGGCCTTTGGGTTGTGTCCAAGATTTAGCAATCACAAACTGAGCTGCCATAAACACGGGTACACATATGTCACTGTGAAGTGAATTTTCTAATTCTTTCATGTATATCCTTAGGAGGGCAATAGCAGGGTCAAATGGGACCTCTAATCCTAGTTTTTTGAGGAATCTCCACAGTAGTTGCACAAATCTACATTCCCACCAACAGTGAGTAAGAGTTCTTTTTTTTCTCTGTAGCCTTACTAGAATTTATTGCTGGCTGATTTCGAGATAGCAACCATTCTTTGTGGAGTGAGATGAAATCTCAGTGTTGTTTTCATCTGCATCTCTCAAATGACCAAAGAGATAGACCTAATGCTAATGATCTTGAGCATTTCTTCATGTGTTTCTTAGCTGCTATTACTTCTCCCTTTGAAAAGTGCCTGTTCATTTCATATGCCTATTTTTGAATTGGCCCTTTAAATTTGGGTGGGCTGATTTTTTTGAAGCTCCTTTTATATTCTAGATAGTAGCCCTTTGTCTGAGAAACAGTTGGTAAAGATTCTTTCCCATAGATATTGATGCCAAAATCCTCAATAAGATCCTGGCAAACAGAATACAGAGAATTATCAAAAAGATTATACACCCTGACCAAGTTGGATTCATCCCAGGGATGCAAGGATGGTTCAACATACGCAAATCAATCAATGTTATACACTATATTAACAGGCTTAAGGACAAAAATCATATG
>PVIR01000929.1:95284-144319 GCA_004026965.1 Petromus typicus | reverse complement strand
GTGCCAGCATCTGTGTCCCCATCAATGTTAGCACCTTCGTTTTTCTGTTACCTTGCCTTCTTTCTTACCTATGCATTTTTGATCATAGTTACATTTGTTTTGGGGAAGTGGGTGTGTACAGATGGCGTGTTTACATCATCCCCTCTCCCTTCTCCCCTCCCTCTCCCCTCATCCCCTTCCTAATTTCTAATCAGTCTGCCTTTTTAACAATGTTATAGAATTCACCTTCGATGTCCCACTTGTGTCTGGGACAGAGAGAAACCAGTCCGACCTATTATGTTTCTGAATTAATCTCTGAGGTCAGGGAATATGTGTATGTTTTTGTCCCCGGAGGCAGCACGGGGCTAAACATGTGAAAAGTGGATGCCATGTGTGTGTACAAAGGAGCGCATGCGCACAGGTGATGGAGACAGATATACCCTCTGGGAAGAAGGCTGGGGGGTGGACTAACATTTTGGAGGAGCTGCCCTGTGGAGCATCTGGAACCCTGTCTTGGTTTAGCTTCCCCAGAGACAGACCCTGAGGCAGTGATGCAAGCGCAAGTGATCACGTGAGAGGAGAGGCCAGAAAACATGGGTGGGGTGAGAGGAAGGCAGAAAAAGACAGCAGCCGGTCAAAGATGTGGCCTAAAGCCACAGTGGGCACTTGGAGCCCAGTGTCCCAGAAGCTCTGGAACATGGTGCAGAGAGGTCACCCTCCCCGGGGAGTAGCCGGAGGAGCCATTGCTGAAAAACAAGGGTGTCACTTCCCGGAGCAGAGAAGCAGCAAGTCCTGGAAGGACACCAGTGGTATCTGCCTCAGGCTGTCCTTCTGCTGTGACTGTGAGGGGCTTTTTCTTACTCAGAGGAGCTTGTGCCTCATGGGGCTCCAGCTGGCAGCCCCCGCCCCTCCCTGTCCTGCTGGAAAGAGACACCATCTTTCAAGGTACACTGTGAAACGTCTGAGTCGGGGAATGTCCACCCACCCAGAGGCTGCAGATACCTAATTTGTAGATCTGAAGCACGGTACGTCATTCACCAGCACGTATTCATTTAACAAATATTTACAGAGCCCCACACGTGCCAACCACCACAGCGCGGTCACTGGCTGAGGATGACGCACATGGTGGGGACTCCGGGAGCCACTGGACAGCCCTGCTTCTTCTCCCTGACCTGGAGGAGCTGTGACAGCGAGGAGGGTGCAGACCTTACAGGCTCTGCTGGAGGACAGAGTCTGCGGGCGGCAGGGCGGGCAGAGCAGAGCCGAGCAGCAGGAGCTCCTCAAGTGGAGTCTGCTGACGGAGGAGGGGAGCAGGGTGCTCCTGGAGCAGAGGGCACAGTAGGCAGGGCAGCCTGGCGTATCTGGTGTGATGCATGACAGCCAGAGGGTGAGGACAAGACAAGCAAGGCGGAGAATTGTGGATTTAGCCCCAGGCCAGCCATGCAGGTTCCTTGGAGGTCAGAGTGTGAGAATGACGAGGCCAGGAGCAAGTCACAGGCCAGGGTGCCTGGCCACTGTGGAGAGGAGAGGACGGGGAAGGAGAAAGAGCTTGAGCAGACAAATGGGTGATTCTGGCACTGGCCCTGGAAGGCAGTCGGTGATGTGAGCCAGCAGGTCTGGGAGGCTTCAGGGAGGACAGTGAACTCACGAGGGGCCGGTCAGTGGGAGGGAGGCAGCTGGCCTCCACGGAGAGCACATGCACCAAAGGGGAGGGAGCCAGTAGGTGTGGGGTGGCCTTGGGCCCCGTGCACAGCCCCGTGAGGGCTGTCACAAGTGTGTATGTGGAGCCTCTGGGACAATGTGGCCAGGAAGACTTGCACTCACTCAGACATTTCTTGAGCATTTCTGGATTCTCAGATGCACAGCAGACCAGCTGGCGGGGAAGGACTGAAGCCGTGGCTAGGAAAGGTGGGGCTCAGGTCAGAAGCAGGGAAACCAATCTGGAGCCAGTTGTGCTGACCCAGGGCAAAGGTCAGTCCTGGAACCTGGTAACACTACAGGCAGATGACAGGAGCCCAGTGAAGCAGGTGCTGAGGTCCTGAGGGGTGGCATCCTAGTGGGAGGGACACAGGCCAAGGGGCAGAGAGGACAGCTGGTGCCTCCACTGCTGCAAAGCAAGCAGCCACAGTGGGCATGCCCAGCACAGCCCCAGGATGGGAGGCCGTGGGCTGCCCTGGTACCAGCGCAGAGCCATCTGGTGTCATCTTAAGGCAGCACAAGTATGATGGCTCTGGTGCCAGTAGGACTTTGACTGAGCAACCTGTAAATGACTTGGTGTTGGTGGTTAAAACGAGGGCATGTCACGTGCCTCGCCTGGATGGGAGATGGGCTTCTCTCACATCTGGTGCTCTGAGCATCTGTTGCGGCTGTGTTGGGACCGTGAAGCCTGGGCCAGTGCCACCTGTATCCCCAGCCTGCCAGACCAGAGTTCCCAAAGTTGCTTCTTGGGCTTCCATTCGGATGTCCAGGCCTGAGCCCAGGGCAGAGGCCCTCTGGCCTTTGAAGGGAGGCAGTTTCTATGGATACAGGAAGAGAGCCTGTGTCTGTAGGAGTCACAGTATAGCAGGAGTTTTCCCTGAAGTAGATGACTGCTGACAAACGAGCTAGAGAATAACAAGGAGGCACCATGTGCTCAGAAGCAAAACCATCTCTTGGTTTCTGCTGAAAAACTCATAACCCAAAATTCTCCCAGTGTTCTTAGCCAAGAATCAAAGGCAACTAGGATCTAGATGCTTTGTGGCCAATCATCCCGGCTATGCAAGGACTCACTTACTCCTTCAACAAACGTCTTTTGAGGGCTGGGGATTTAGCTCAGTGGTTCTGGCTCTTGTTTTGCCAATGCAAGGTCCTGGGTTCGATTCATGGTAACCACATATAGCAAGGCCAGGCCTGGACACTCATGCCCACCAGCAATCAGTACTACATACCACAGTGCTGGGCATGTTGGCTCATACCTGTAATCCCAGCACTCAGGAAGCAGAGGCAGGATTGCCATGAGTTTGAGGCTCACCTGGGCTACATGGTGAGTTCAAGGCCCAAAAAAAAAAAAAAAAACCCTAATGTCTTGAATATCCACCCTAGGCCAGATGTGGGGGTAGGAGCTGGGGACCCATGGGTGTACAGGGTAACTCTGGGACTGAAATGGAGACGTTGGAGAGGGCCTCACCTTCTCCCAAGACAGCTAGCTCTGTGAGACCAGGTTGACAGAATAGCACACACCAAGGCCCTGCTGTGGGACCAGCCGTCAGGGCTCTGGACACCCAGAGGTCCTGTCATGGTGATCAAGGGAGAAGGTGCTGTTGAGTGAGGTCAGACAGGCTCACGCCAACCCCCACAGGGTCCCAGTACTGATGACTCACCAGCACGGAGCTGGATTCCCTCAAAGTGCTACGGGAAGCTGTTAGGAGATTTTGACAGGAAGGCAAACACTACTAATAGACAATCCTGAGCAGTGAGTGCACTGGAGGAGTTGCAAGAGAGACCTCTGGGGAGCTACAGCGCTGTTCAGAGGGGCTGGATTGGGACACTGATTCAGGGAAGAAGAGGTAACAGCTCCTGGCACAGTTTAGAGAGAGCCACTTTGCTAGGTGGCACGTTGAGACCACTCATCTCCCTGGAAGGAAAGGAGGCCCAGCCTTCCACATGTGCACTGTGGTCCTCATTCTGAGAGCCACCTCTCTGGAAGATTGTGCCAGGGTGTTGGCCTTGTTTGTTGACCAGGACTTGATTTTTCCTCTCTCTAAATATGGCCAGGCTACACACAGAGATGACATCTGTTAGCCCAAAGGATGGGCTTTCCTAATGCGGATGCTGTGACCTGGTGGTGGCTTCTGTGTTCCCCACTGGTCCCTGGAAGAAGAACCCAGTGAAGGTTCAGGGGCCTGGGGCCAGGCTGTCCTGAAGCATCCAGACCATGGTTCCCAGACTGTGGCCTCAGTGGGTGGCAAACACGGGGTCCTTGTCAGAGGCTCCTCTGCCAGGGACACTTTCCCCTCCTGAGGTCCGGAGCTGGCACTGCAGGAGCACTGCTGCCTTGAGAGCTGGCACACCGTTCTCCAGTGCCCTTGAGGCACGCGCTGCTTCTTGTGGGTGCTCTCGGCTCTCCGCTCCTGTTGTAGCCCTATTCACCAGCTCTTCACCGAGCACAGCGCCCACCCTCCCTCACTCCTCTCTCTCACCTTGATCTGACTTTATTCTACCACTGGTTTTCAATTGGAGGTGAAAACCTATCTTGGGTGTTTTTGGAAGTGTAAGGTTTTATGGTATTTTGGTTGGAAGGTAAGCATTCCCAGCATGTATGAAATGGCAGGACCCAGAGATGATAAATTTCACAGGCAAAGAGCTGTCCCTTCATATCATGCCAACAAGACTCTGCTGAGAACCCACCTAGCCACTGAGCCTTCTTTCCAAAAAGCCAGATCTCAAGTTCTAGCCTGGTGTCCCACAGGGAATTGATTTTTTCCATTTTTGGAAACTTCAGTGACCTGTATTACTGCCTTGGGAAGCAATGACTGTCTCTTTTGATGATCTGTCTCAGTGTTGGGTGATAGTTTGGGACTAATCCAGCTTCATTTATGAACTTGTTACTAAAAATGTGAAAGACTTGTCTCAGGTCATCATAGGACAGTCAGTATCAGCCGTCATTATGGGTCTTTGATGAGTGTGGACAATGGGTCCCCCTGGTCCCCAAATACACTCCATAAGATGTGTTGTGTGGTCCTTGCTGATAGAAAACTTGGTGCATTAGCGGCACCAAGGACCTCATAGTCATGGCTGCTGGTTTTCTGCTAAGCTAGAGGGCAAGACCGTGTCCTTCACTCAATGTTTGCTCTGCTTGTAAAGGTTTCTATAGTCTTATGTGGTCAAGAATGTGTTTTAGGACTTGTCCCTAACCCTTTGTTATTGTGATTTCCATTCTTGTCTGCAGTGGTTCCCTTCCAGTAGAGCCTGAGACAGAGGTCTTGATGGTTGATCTTGATTATCAACTTGATTGGCTTGAAAGACACCTAAGAGATTAGTAAAACTAAGCCCATTAATGGAGTTGCCTGAGTAGCTCGTGGAGTGGGACTATCTGACCCCTGGCCCCTGCTCTCTGGAACCCTCTCTCTCCTCTCTGCTCCCTCATTGCCAGGAATTGACCCTCTTTGTTTTCTGTGACCTTTTGTGAGACGTTCGTGCCTTGGAGTCTTCTAAGTGCAGGCAGAGTCGCCCAGAGCCACATCAAACCTCTTCTTTCCATCATAGTTGTCAGGTATTTGAGGCAGCAACAAGATGCTGACCAGGGCAGGGGTTCTGGTGTGTGATGTTTTTGGGGTGCTCTCAGGAAGTGAGGGATAGGAGAAGGAGCCCAGTGAGGACATGCGCTTGGCAGACTCTTCGGCAGGGAGCTCTGGGGTGCACGTGGCCCCCACAGGAAGTCTGCCTTGAAGTGAGGGGCTGTCATCTTGGCCACCACATCACAGAAAAGGGGTGGGCAACACAATATCTGCTCCTTATTCCTCTGAGAAGGGAGAATTTCCATCAAGCACAGTGCACTTGTCAAAATGTTGCCTAAATATTGCAAAATTCAATACAGTAGGCCTATCACATTTCTCGTATTCCTTTTGAAATTGGGAGATATTTCCCTCCATCACCACTGTTCACTGGGTTTTTTCCTCCACATCCCCCGAACTTTTCTGTTCCCACCAAGATGGAACCCACTGCCCTGAAATGCCCAGCTCACCGCAGGGACTTCCTTAGCTGGGGTGACTTCGGTAGAGGAACCTCAATCACCACAGGGCCTTAGACAGACAGATGTCCAAGGAGACCCCACTAACTCCCTGCAGCGCCCCAAGCTCCCCAGACAGGCCAGAGCCTGGATTTCTCCACAGTCAGAAACACACAAAGGATTTTCTTTTCATCTTTGAGAGCGCTCTGGCCCTTACAGCCAGCAGAGCAGTTGATCTCCTTATTTAACTGTAAGATGCTTTCTCTGGGTCCCTTAAACCCTGCGGGATTAACCAGCTCTCATGTTTCCACCCCAGTGCTCATCCTTCCGGGGCAAGACAGCAGAGGCATAGGCCTGAGATAGTGGCAACTGACAAGTATTAACTGCTGCTGTCTCCAAGGTACAGCCATTAAGCAACAACACTAATTCCTTCTTTCCTTCCTTTTTTTTTTTTTACACACACTGCACAGCCCGCCAACCCTCCCTCCAGTGTTCTCCTTCTGTGCTAACTCTAGTGGTTCCGTCTCTGCTCAGAAAGTATCCAGATTCTGGGGCCGGGGAGTTAGCTCAGTGGTTCCGGAGCCTGTCTTGCAAGCGCAAGGGCCCAGGTTCGATCCCTGTTAACCGCATACCATACTAGGCGTGGAGACTCATGCCCAGCAGCAACCAGTACCCATACCACAGTGCCGGGCGTGGTGGCTTATGCTTGTAATCCCAGCACTCGGGAGGCAGAGGCAGGAGGATTGCTGTGATGTGACTTTGAGGCTGAGCTCAGGGCCAGCCTGAACCAAAAAGCGAGACCCTATCTCAAAAAAAACCTAAAAAATAAAAAAGAAAAGAAAGTGTCCGGATTCTTCTCTCTTCTTGAACCTGAGTGAGCTGGCAGTGAGACAGAGCAAGCCATCAAGGGAGGAGGGATAGGGATAGCTACTACTATGGGCCACACCCACTGTGACCCACCTCTTCCCACCAGGCTGCGTCACCCAGCGACGAACCCCATCTGTGGGACTAATCCAGTGTCATACACCAGGACTCAGCCACCTCCCAAAGCCCCAGCAATGAATGCACACAGCTTTGTGGGACATTTAGATCTAAGCCAAAACTCTGAGCATAGGTTCTGGTTTGGGGATGTCAGCCTTGCTTCACTTCCCCGAGAGGGAACCAAGGCCAGAGCAGGAAACGCCTTGCCCCAGGGTTAGGCCGCTTTGGTGTCCCTGTCTGCTAACTGTGATTGTCTAAGCAGGTAGACACAGCTGGTTTCTGAAAGTGTCACCCTGTCTGAGGCAGTGCTCACCTCTGAAGCCCTGTTAATGTTCCTGTCAAAAAAAATGATGGAGCAGTAGTCTGCGTGACCTGTGTGAGCAGCTGTCAGGAAGGACTCAGAGCAGATGGCAGCGCCGAGTTATTGAGGGGCTCGAAGTCCACTGGGTTTGGAAATAAGGTGCCTGAGAAGCTTGTGACTAGAAGGAATTAAAGGAAGACGATTCATCCTGAGAGTGATGCAGAAATTACTCCTCCGTTTCTTCCTTGCTGCGAATTTCTTTTCCCTTCTCCTTCATTCCTGCGGTCCAGGGTGTGAGGGAATGAAGCACTCCGCCCTCCCAGGCCAGCTCATTTTCCTCCAACTCTTCATTGAGCCCTGCCATCTGCCCTTAGGAGGAGCAGGAGAGGGCTGGGCTATAGTGAGGGACAGTCCTCATGAGAGCAAGAGTTCTGGAGTCAAGCCCCTGCCCCAGCTCCCAGCAGTGTCAATAACCTGGTCTTCGAGTTGGGCTGAGGCCTTGCTGATAAACTTCCCTAACTGTGGTTTTTACCTCCCTTTCAGTGGGATGTAGTGGAGAAAAAAGCAATTTCAGGGTCAAGTTGCCTGGAATCTCAGGCCACTGACATCTCCTTGCTGAATTTGTTCTTGCTCCTAGAAATGGAGACAGTGACATACATACTTCCTGATGGGTTGAGAGACTTGGGTCAGATATCATTATATTTTTATTAAGCCAATTCTTAATTCAAATTTTGTCCTCCCTAAAGTTTTCTGTGGTTTTTGCTCTCTGGCCAGCAGGTCACAAGTTAAAATAAAATGTTAGTGAAGGCTTAGAGACAGGCTGGCACATCCACACCGTGGCACCACATTGGCATTTTGCATGAGCACAAGCAGTCATGGGCCTGGCTTTATGTCAGTTGTGATCACAGCATGTTTTAGACCGGACAGTGGTCCCTGGTTCATGTTATGGGATTTAGTATGTCCCTAGGTTTGGTCCACACGCTATGGCTTGGAGCTCTACTTACTTTACCTTCCGGCTATCGAGGGATCTTGTTTGAGGGAGAGGCATCATCTCCTCAGTCAGGTGGGGCTCAGGCTTCAGCAGCCTTTAAGAAGGGTCCATGTTGGACTGGCCACCTGGGGAAGACAGAGAGGGCTGGTGGGTTGGGGGAGGAACATCCCTTGGTTTATACCCTGCTCTTTTCCAGAGAAAAACCAGGCAATGTGTGAAGTGTCTGTTCCTTGTTCCCAACTTTCTGTGTCACTCTTTCCAGCAACCAGAAAAGGCCGGAGGCCACCATTTCCTACCCTGGCCCAGCCACCCCTGCCTCAGTGTGAATGGCTTCCTTGTTGTCAGATCCAGAATGAACAGGACTGTGGGTGGCAAAGGCGCATTGTTTCCCTCCTTGACAGAGGGAATTATGGATGTTTGGGAAATAATGCCTTGGCTTCTTCTTGGGCCCTGTTACCAACAGTTCCGCTGCGTGGCCACTCAGTAGCCAGGGGCATTCTGAAGTCAGTTAGCTTGGAATCGTGGGCTGGCCCAGCTGGAAGGCCATCAGGTCTAACTGCTTCCGTTGGCTGAAATTGGTACAGCGTGCTCCAGGAGGCTGAGGTGGGTTTATGCCTCTGGCTGTAGCTGTTGTTTACAACGTTCTCCCAACAAGTGTAGGAACGAGGAAAGAGCCCTGGACATTCTCCAGCCCTGCAGTTCCCAGCAGAGGATATAGATGGTACCCAAGATACCTCTCTATAACAAAGAGACCCAGCCCAATACATCAGTGGTGCCAGGCTATGGACCCTGCTCTAGCCCTGGCTCTACTCTACTGCACAGTCCTGTAGGCCCTTGAGATTCTGAGAGCCAAGGTGAACTGGACACTTTAAAGAATTGCAAAAGCACCAATGGTATGCGACCTTGATCTTTAGAGTATACTGCATATCCAGATAAAAAAGAGAATTCTCAGGAAGGAGCTAGAACTTCAGCCCCAGCTCAGTGTCCCCTTCCTTTGGATTGGCCAATGACACAGAAGCTGTCCGTAGGTATTACAGTAGCTGGATTCTGCGGGGTCCATTGCAGGGACCCTTCTGCTCTCACAGAAAGGGAGAGGAGGAGGCCACAGCGGCCCTCTGCTTTGTTATGTCTCAGGGACAGAGCAACTATTTTAGGTCCAGGTGTTGCCGCCACCATGCTGTGTGTGTGCACCAAGCATGGTGTGGAAAGATGCCCTGTCCCTCTTCTGGCTCATGAGAACTAACATGCACCACAAACTGGGGTTCTCATTGTCCTAGTGGTGGTGGCAGAAGCCTTCCTGCTTGGAGGGTCTGACTCTGACACTGTCCTATGAGCTCTATGATTGCTTCTCCAACTCTTTGGCCCTCAGTTTCCCTGTTTATAAAATACAACTAATAAATCCTACCTTTCCTGTTTCTGGGGGCAGTAGATCTGGGAACCAAAGAGAGGCGTCTAAGAAACATTCTTTGACAATATGTAACACTAGCGACATACACAGGGTGTCTCATTTTGCTTTAAGCACCTGGGGCTCCTTTCAGGAAAAGGAAGCTAAGTCCCACCTCCCAGCTCTCTGGCCCAGCTCTACCAGAAAACTTTCCCGAGATGCAAACGAGTCTGTGCTGTCCAATATGGCAGCTGTGTGCGTCACGTGGCTAAGGCGCACTTGGAATATGGCAAATGTACCCGGGAAACTGAATTTTTACCTTTATTTAATTTTAATTTATTTGAATTTAAGTAGTAGCTAGTGGCTACTATATTGGACAGCGCAGCTCTGGACCCTTATTATGGAGACATATCAGTCTCCTCCTCCTCTTCTTCCTCCTTCTTCATCTTCAGCAAGGACCAACTGAGCAGCAGCGATGTTCTTCAGCTGTGTTATGGCGCCTTTGTGATCATAACCTGAACAAAACTCAGACTCGCTGGGCCACAGAGCCCCACAGGGCCCTTTTAAACAGGACTTAGGCTTTGTGCAGAGAACTAGTGGTTCTGGGAAGGAATCACCCAGAGCGGAGATGTCACACACACATGTCTCCATGGGACAGAATTTTAGCTGTTTCCTATTCTGTAAGGCAGACCAAGGGCCATGGGCACTTTTCGACCACATGTCTGGTTTCCTGACATGGAACTTGTCCTCAGACCCTGACATGAGAGTGCAAAAGAACATTCCCCCGGAGCCCTGGACAGCCTAGGAGATGGGCCAAGTCCCACCAAGCAGTTGTGAGCAGGGTGCTCAGGTGCTCACAGTTGTCCCCAGCTGGTGGCAGGGCTGGGCTTCCACTCTTGGCACTGTCAGTCTCTGTAGAAGGACTCAGTTCTCAGGCAGGTCTGGGCTGTGCATGGCATGTCAGTGGCCCCAGCAGCAGGTGCCAGGGAAGTTCATATACATCATCTCAGGTGGCACTTTTCTGCATCTGAGCAGTGTTCCCTGCATCCCAGCCTGCAGCTGGGGAGCAGCGTCTACCAGCCCTCAGGGGATGTGGTCATGTTGGAAAGGAAGCTGAGGCTCACCCAGCAGGTGTGATGTGGCCAGGCCAGGATCCAAACTTGGGCCCATCTGCCTGTTTCCTGGGCTTGGTGACTCATCACACTGTCACTGTTAACACTCCCAGACTGGGCAGAGCTCTGTGCCACAAACCTGAAGTTTGTGACTCTCTGAAGTTTTCCACCAGGGCATTGGTGTGTCATTTGCAATAAAAGGCCCTTCTAAATAAGCAAGAGAAGAATGTTTACTTGCAAAATATAAACTTGAGATATAATTTCAGTGTATTCTTAGCTCTCTCTGCTAAGCTTGCCTAAAAATCTCAGGTAAAAAATCCTTTCAGGGGCCGGGGAGTTAGCTCAGTGGTTCTGACGCCTGTCTTGCAAGCGCAAGGACCGAGGTTCAGTCCCTGGTAACCACATACCATACTGGGCATGGAGACTCATGCCCAGCAGCAACCAGTACCCATATACCACAGTGCCGGGCGTGGTGGCTCATGCTTGTAATCCCAGCACTCGGGAGGCAGAGGCAGGAGGATTGCTGTGATGTGAGTTTGAGGCTGAGCTCAGGGCCAGCCTCAACTACAAAGCGAGACCCTGTCTTGGAAAAAAAAAAATCCTTTCAGGGGAAACACACTTTTATAAAAGGCCAGATGGTAAATACTGAAGTCTTTACAAGTGGCATAGCTTATGTTGCAACTACTTAACTCCCCCTGGGTAGCACAAAAGCAGCCAGGGACGATATGCAAACAAATGGCTGTGTCTGTGTTCAATAAAGCTTTATTTATAAACAAGCAGCAGGCCACATTTTCCCTTCAGGCCAGAGTGTGTCAACCACTGATTCAAGTTAAACCTGAATTTCTCTTCAAAATGATCTGAGCTGTTTAGACACAGCAGATTCTGCCAGGCTGGGCACACATGAGTCTTTCATCTTCCTTTAAGAGTCCTTGGGGAGTTTTTATTGTTCTTTTTATTTTTAGACAAATGCTTATGTGTCCTGGTGCTTTGAACTTTCTGTACAGCCCAGGCTGGTTTTGAACTCATGATCCTGCTGCCTCTACAACACTCAGATGGTTAAGAGCCCTATTGAAGGAGAAAAGGCCCCTCATATCCATTGAGCAGCTATAGGTGCTTGGACTCTGTTGGTCATTGAACCCAAATATAGGCATGTTTTCCCATCCCAAGGTCAAGAGCCTCTCAGCAGCACAGATGACCTCCTTACTCAGTCAACTCCTATGGGCTCTCCATGTGAGGACATTCTCAGTTCTTGTTTTATAGTTTCCAGTTGTTCATGGTCCCTGTGGCACCTGCACAGTTAGGTGTTTCAGTGAGATAGGATCACAGACTGCATTTCCTTGGTAATTAATGCCCATTCTCCAGGAGATCAGTGCATCATAAGGGCCAGGTCCATCTGCAGTGGAGACCATTTCTCCAGTGTCTAGCGCAGAGCATGGGACATAGTGAGAGTGGGCGCCACCTGAGATGAGGAAGACTCAGGCCAAGGAGGGTGGGCTGTAGTGGTCACCCAGAGCTTTCCGGATGTGGCACTATCTTGTCCCTTCCTGACAGTGCCACCCAGTCCTAATGCCAGGGAATCTGGCCCTTCTCTGTGTCTGTGTAGTGGGAGGGACAGGGTGGTAACCAATAAAAGCAAGTAGAGGCTGTTGAGTGACAAGTCTTTGCCTTCAGGAGCTGAACAAAGAGGGCCATTGGACGAGGAACAAGGAGAACGTGTTTCCCAGTCACCACCAGAGGCATAATTAGCTTTACCAGCCAGAGACCTGCTGTTCTGGGCGCCTGCCCCAGCCTCGGCCTGATCTTTGCATCAGGAAAAGCTGCAGCCACCCCTGCCAGAGAGACGTAGGCCCAATTCATAACTTTCCTTTCCTAATTAGGCACAGGAATGATGGAGACAATTAATAATGTATTGGGGTTTTTAAAGGCCCCCGCAGGAGCTGAGCCTGCAAACAGTGCCCTTGAGGATGTGCAGCCACAGTGCCATGGCACTGGGCTCCGTGCCCAGAACACCAGGCAGAAATAAATAAACCAGAGCACAGGATCAGGTCTGAGCCACACAGAGAGGGTGCAGAGACCCTCATTTGGGCAGCAGGCCAGGTCCCTGCCCACCAGCAAGGGGCACAGAGAGGCCTGGGTGCCAGCTGCCTGTGCCCCCTTTCTGCTCCTTGCCGGCCCAGGCCAGCCCGAATAGGATCTTTGCACAGGGCTGCCTCCTCTTCCCTCCCCGTGATGCCCATCTCCCCTGCCATGCCCAGCGCTGCTCCCTTGGGTCACCTATCTGTCTCCAGAGCATTTCCTTTGGCAGATTGTGTCTCTGCAAATTTGCCTGCTTGTCTGTTTTTCGGTCTGTTAGAGGTTGGCCCTGGAGCCAGCCTGTCTGGGTTCAAATCCCAATTTAAGTGAAGTTTGATATCAGTTGGTCTGTGCTTTAATTTCTTCATCTGGTGAGAGATTGTCCTTGTACCTCTGGACACCCTGCAATGCCATCACCTTCCGACCTTCTCAAGGTCTCCAGGCCCTAGACAATGTCAGCTTCTAGTCCTAGTCCTTGCCCATCTGCCCGCTCCCTGGTGCTCAGACCTGCGAGGCCCACACTCACCCCAGGGTCTTGGTGGTGTTGTGCTGCTCGTGACATCTACAGGATGAGCTCCATGCCAAGCTACAGCCTTGAGATCGATCCTGCCCACTGATCACACTGAGGCCACCCATCTTCCCACCAGCAACCTCGGCCCTAAGCTGCTCTGCTCTGGAACAAAGCTCACAGCCACGTCCAGGAGAGGGTGCCATCTGGTCCGTGTGTCTCCCCCAAGAGCAAGGAGGCAATTCCAGACGCCCCAGCAAGCGTCTCCTCTCCTGTCTCTCACTGGAGGGCAGGACCTTTGAGCTGCTTGGAGGCAGAAAGACTAGAATAGCCTGGCTAAGTCCAACCTGGGCCCTGGGGCAGGGGTGCAGTAGAAGCAGGGTGTTGCTGGGAAGGACGGGAGGAGCAGGGGAAGGGTGTGACTGGCAGCCAAAGGGTGTCTGTCCCAGCTCCCTGCTTGGGTACTTCATTCAGTGCCTGCACCAGCCCCGGGGTCAGTTGCTTCTTGAATCTTGTAGTGGACAGAATGGAGACAAAATCAAACAGACTACATGGCCTGCCCAAGTCAGCCCCAAGTCCTGGTTTCAAGCCAGTGTGACAGTCACTGTGCTGAACTGGGCAGCTGGTCCCCGAGGAGCGGGAACAGCCCGGTGGGGAGGTCTCAGAGGGCCCAGCTTGGGTAGGAGTGAGGGAGAGGCAGCGGGCAGAAGAGGAGAGAGGAGGGGGCCAGTGCACAGGTGGTCATATCGAGGCACCAGGGCCACCTGGTGAGTCCAGGCTTTTCAGGATGCGCAGTATTCCATCCTGTGGAGCTTCAGTCTAAGGAGTTGTGCAAGCAGTATGTGTCTCAAATGGTGGTTGGAGACAGACCATGATTTTGCTGCCCAGGTTGATGTACAGTTTCTAAAACTGTGCACTGCTAGGGATCAAGTTCTTGCACTTGGGCATGTTGTGTCGGGAACTGTCAGTTTGAAGCCCTTTCTGTGTTTCAGCAGTGGCGCTTGGTGATGACATTTCAAGATGGAGTTAGTCATAACTGGGGTATGGCTGGGTCCTAATGGATGTCTCGGAGATGGCGTCTGCAGGCAGTGGCCAAGAAGAGGCTGAGGGCAGAGAGGAGGTTTTGGGAGCACTCACACACAGTGCGGGTAGAACTAAAGCCCTGAGCACCCCTTATCATTTGGGCCACTCCAGAGACCAGAGACTGGTGACAATTTGATCTGTCCTCTGGTTGAGCCCTGGCCAGGGCTTTGTGTTTGTGGAGTGGCCCTTTCCCTGTGTGGTGAGTGAAGGCCCAGAGTGCAGAGCTGCACCCCCACTCCCTGCCTGGAGCAGTGGGGAGCTGGAGAACTTCCAGGAGAACTTCAAGAGGAGTGACCGGCAGGAGGTAGATGGGCCCCAAGGGAGGCCAGGCCCGGTGTCACCTGCCTGGTACCTGGAGGCTGGGACTCCCATGTAGGCTGTAGTATTCACATGCTGCCTTCTGCTGCTTAGCAGAGAAGGGGGGCTCTTGTTTCAGGGAAGCAGCCCAAGGGTACCCGCCCATGAAGCTGGGCCTTGCCCTGTTCATTGGCTAAGTGTGGACAAGGAGCTGTGCCTATCAACTGCAGTGTGGGTAGGTGGTGGCTTCCTACTACAAGAGCCCTGACCTGAGGAGGAATATTTATGGAAAAGAGGGTGTCAGTGCAGGACTCGGAAGCCTGCATCAGAGAAGAGGTGTGAGGGCCACTGAGGGCAAAGGTCTGTCTGCCCAGCTCACTGCTTAGGTACTCCTTTTAAGAGTCTTCCTGCCCTAGGAAGCCACCAAGTTCACATCCTAGGCAATGCCAAGCCCATTTCTTACTTCTCTCTAAAAGTAGGGGCTGCTTTCAGAGGCTGGCACGAGCACCAGGTTTCAGGTTTGTTTGTGGCTCTCAAGTCTAGCTCATGCCCTCTGGTACCTCCAGGGTCAGCAGTACGCTGCAGCCCCACACCCACACCAGCCCAGGGCACTGGGGAGGTGGATGCCCTGGCACAGGCCTCCCTGTGGATGCTCCTGCCCGTGAATGGAGAGCAGCAGCCCAAGAGTCAGTCCATTGTATCCAGAAACAATAGGGCTCTCTGTGGGGAGGGAGTAGAGGGGACAGGTCCCCACCCCACACCCCTTCCTTAGTGGACACTGAGTCTTGTCACACAGCCCAGCAGGTCCAGGCTTGGACACCGAGGCAGAGAGGGCTGTTAGCCCAAGAAGGGACTCCTGAGAATCGTGTCCTTTGCAGAGCTTTGGGACAGGACATGACAAAGCTCTAAGGCCTTGGAGGCCTCCGTCTGGTCCCGGTGCAGCCTGGGAGGCCCTGCTGCCTGTGCCAGTCCTGTTTGCTCATTTGTGCAAAGGGCCTTTGAAACAGACCCAGCTCCCCGATCTTTGCCTCCAGTGCCCGCACTGTCCTTGGGAGCCGCACAGAACCAGGAAGGGTCTCTGTAAGCGGCTGGTGCAGACAGCAAGTGTGCTCTCCAACACTGGGACCTTTAGTCCCCGTTCACATATGCCACATCTCTGTCATTACACTCTTCTTACATAAGGAGGACGATTTCCTGAACCTCTTCTTCAGGGTGGCTGGGAGAGAGGAGTAAAGAGAGGCAGACGCAGGCCGGGCCATGTGGCTCCCGTCTGTCACCTCTGCCTAGGGATCCCACAAAGCCTTAATCCAAGGGCACAGGAACAACCCTTGGCCAGCCCAGCCTCTGCTTTCAGTTTTCCCAAGGAAGGGCCAGGTTTGTCTTGTATTTGGGAAGCAGGGTGGTAGACATCGGCATCCGGAAGGAGACAAGGACCCATCTCCCCATGTCCCCAAATCACCCTGGGTCCCTGAAGGAGCTGAGTGCTCCAGGCCAGGCAGCCCCTCCTCACTGAGCCTCTTTAAGGCCCTGAAGCACTAGGGAACAGCTGGCCATCCACTCGGGCAGCCTGGGGATGAGTCACCAGAGACTCTGACAGGAAGGAGAGCTGTGTGCTGATGTCCCAGAGGCCCAGGCCGTCCCAGCGGTGCTTGGAGCTCAGACTATGCTCAAAGAGCTGGGCGCCAGGTGAGTCTGGAGACATCCTGTGGTAGCCACTCAGAGAGTCCAGAGACCAACCATGGCCGAAGCTCTGACTCAAGGCAGGAAAGTGATTTCACAACATGGTCGCCTCTCCTTTCTTCTAGAACCAGACTGTGTTTCAATTTCTTTTGCAAAAAGGAGCTCTTTCCATTCGTTCATCCCTCAAGCAGTATCTTCTATCAGTCAAACATCTGGGCATAGCTTCTCTACTACAGTGGGCTCCATATATATTAATACATGTCATGCTGTCTCAGCTCTGGGACCTCAGATTCCCCAGTGCAAAGGGGACTACAGTGGCCATGCACCATCGTGCCTTGGAGCTGTTGCCAGAGAAGTGATAGTTGCTACCACAGACACAGCCTCACAGTCTCAGTTGAGAGCTGCTCGACCCCATGAGGCACACAGGGAAAGCATTCACTACTAAGCACTCACCTGACCACACGGTTCTGTGGCCGTGGGCCTGGGGGAAGTGTCATCCTCGAGGCCCTTGCCCAAATCTCCTAGGCTTCTCTGGTCTTAGAGTGAGGTGTGTGCAAACGCTTCCCCATAGACACACCACGCACCCAGGGGACACCTGGATCTCTCTTCTGCCCTTCTATAATGCAGGGCCTGCCCCTGGGAGTGAGATTGGTGTGCTGGGGCTTCCTCCTCTGAGTTCACTAGAAGGGAAGGGACACATCTGCCCTGTTCACTCCTGGACTCTGTTCCCTCAGCACTACATTGAACTCAAGGCAACAAGCCACCCGCTGATTGGACACACCTCACTGCTTCCTGTCCCTGGAGGTCACTGTCGTTGCTGCCTGTTGTCTCACATATTCAGTACCTTTGTTGGTTCACCTTGGCTAGAAGCAAAAGTCCCAAAGCCTTTACTGTGCATTTCCCAACTGAACAGATGCAGCTTCTCTGGTTAAGCAGAACTGAGCCTGGGTCCGTCTAAGCCGCTCTCCCACCCGCCAGTCTCGTGGTCTGTGCAGGCACCGGAGTGTTTATCAAGCACAACAAACAGAGCCGTGTGGTGTCTCAGGAGAACGGGTGTTGTAACCCCTGCCGGGTCAGGACGTGCTGCCTTCCTGTCATGCTCAGAGGAGTGACAGAGAGCTCAGACAGCCTCCTTGCTGGCACCCGACAGTCTGACTCCCCTGTCTCGCCACCTGCCCCTCATAAGGCCTCACTCTCGCTCCCAAACCATCTTAGCACTCGGGGCAGTCTTTCTCAGCCACAGTGACTTCCCTGACATGCCAGCAGTTACTGCATGGCTTTTCTTTTGGAGACTCCTGGCTCCTTGAGCCAGACGGTCATATCTTAGTCCACTTTGTAAGGACCTTAGGGCAGCTGGTGCAGCCTGGGAACAGTACGGTTTATGTCTGATTTATGTTTGTACTCCCAACTCCTAGCCCAGTGCTGGGTCCCGAGCATGCTCAGTACGTATCTAGTGGGTGAGTAAACAGGCACTTTCCGGGCTTAGGTTTTCCAGGATGAACCAACAGAATGCCCACGTGAGAAGCTGTCTTGTCACCTTTGGGGAGAGACACTGGCAACACTAGGGAGAGGGAAACTGAGGCAGGGGAAAGCCTACCAAGCAGCCCAAAGCTTGGGGTCCTCACCTCACCTTGTCCTCTGGGAAAGTTGCTTCTTCATCGAGAGCCTCAGTATTTATTCTCTTCTGAAACAACACCTTCCGGGCCTCCTGCAGCCCCAGCGTTCTCTAATTGACTCATCAGGGTAAATATGGATTCGGCCTCTGAGCACAGCAGCTGGTCTCCCGAGCAAACCAGACCCAGGCCTCGGCTGGGTTTTACAAATGCCTCCCCCGCTCCTTTCACCAGCCGTTCTACCTGCGGTTCTGACCTTAGCCTAGTATCAGAGGGGGACCCTAAGCTGAGGACACTCTCTACCAGGCTCCCCGCTTTCAGGATCAACTGTGATCACGAAAAGAAAACTCCTGCCCATAGATAGAGAATCCCAGACAAAGAGGCACTAAAATCCAGAGCCAAATTCCAGGTGGTAGAATTGCTGAACAGAAATCTTATAGGCACTTTTTGTCAAGGGACAATTCGAACTAGTTCATTGTCATCAGCATCTATAGCTGCCAGGACTTCTGTGCTGACCAAATGTAGGGCCAGAGGTGCAGCCCCTGGCTATGACCCCTGCTGGGTAGATTCATTTCCCAGCTACAGGAAGGCAAGGTGTCACAGGCAAGGCAGGGCACAGCAATGTGGGGGATTAGAGGGGCCAGCTTGGTATTTCACCAAAAAAGCATTGAACAGGTTCATCACAGGGGAAAACAGTTCCTTCTGGCCCTCTTTCCCTTTATTCCTATTTTCGGTTCTAGGCTCTGCCTCTTTCAGGTGTTGGGATTGCAGAGCAGCCTGTGGGGTTCCCGTCCCAGCCAGTTCACAGCCAGCATCGAGGATGCTGCTCCAGGCTCTGGAGGATCCAAGGTCCAACCCTGGGACCTCACATTTGTTAATGAGGTTTTAGCACCTGTCGCCTGGGATGCACATAATGGTTTCTGGATCGCTTAATCCAGCTGCCGTTAATTCAGCTACAAATTGTAACCACTCCCTTCTCTGCATCTCCTTTCTGTTTTTCTTTGTTCTGCACGGGAGGGCACAAAAGTGTGAACGCCAGGGGAGAGCACTTGGCTTGTTCTTAAGTGTCAATCACGCACACACCCCGGGATCCAGCAGTCCTACTCCTAGCATTTCTCCAAGAGAAACACGAAAATGCATCCACGCAGATAGTTACTGCCACAGATGCCAGAGACCTGGAAAGAGCCGAGGTGTCCCACAGGAGAGCGGGTAAACAAATTGTGGCACACACCTTACAGATGACTATTCAGAGATCACACAAAAGGAACGTGGGAGAAACACAGTGACACAGACAATTCTCAGAAATGCTGTTAAATGGAGGAAGCAAAAAATAGTAAAACAACAAAAAAAACTTGGTATGATTTCATTTATACGAAAGTCAGGAACAAACAAACCTAATCGATGATTTCTGAGCTCACTAGTGGTCGCCCCCAGAGTGGGGACTATTTAGAGAGAAGCCTCAGGTGTCTGGGGCGCTGGAAGTTTCCATCGTGACAGGCGTAGCTCCCACTGCTGTCCGGGTTGGGGCAGGTGGGTGGAACGCCCAGCTGGTGGGGGCCATGGGAAGGCCGCCGCCTGGTCCCCACTCGGAGGGCAGAGAGTCTGAGGTAGAGTTTGATTTCCTTGCATATATCCCTGTCCTGAAGACCTGCCCAACGCTAGTCCCACTGTGCTAGTCCCACTGTACGTTCATCATCTCCTCCTTGCTTCCCTCCCCTCCGCTCCCTCCCCTCTCCCTCTCCTTTCAGGGCTCTGTACTTCTTCCAGCTGTATCTGGATCTTCTCAGATCCTCTGGGATGAGGCTGTGGCGCTGCTTGCTTTTCTCAGAGGGGTGACACCTGCGTGCGTGCGGGGTGAACCCCGACTCTCCACGGACCACTGAAGGATAGGCCTTATAGCAAACACAGACTTGCCCCAGTTCTGGCGTCCCGTGCGGGCAGAGGGACCTGCAGGCAACCCCGCCCGGGCTGAGTCCCGGAGAGCAGCAGCCTCTTGGAAGAAATCAGCCTGACCAACACGGACAGGCCTGGTCTCTCCTCCCTCCCCGGAGTCCCTCTGAGCCGGCTCCCTGCCCCCACCCGCAGAGGAACCGGATTTAATGCCTCAACTGAGAGAATGAGATGTTCTGTTATTTTTCATGGGAAATTAAACCTGACCCTGCTGTCAGTTAGCTCATGCCAAGGGAGGATGGATGGCCAGGGCGCGGCATTTAACCCCGCTCCGGCGCAGGCCAGGCCTGCGTGGGGGCGGGGCAGCCATGATGTCATCTGCTTCCGGGTGGGGGCAGGGATGGCAGGAAAGGTCAGAGGGCCTTCATGGGGGTGGTGATGGCCGTGACCCTGGCTCAGACCCTGCAAGCACCGCTCATTCAGGGAGACTCAGGCTGCCCCCGTCTCTTGCAGCTCCCAGCTCTACCTCGTGCCCTGCTGAGGAAAGCTGGTGGTCGGGGCTGGTGATCGTCATTGCCGTATGCTGTGCCTCTCTGGTGTTCCTGACTGTCCTTGTCATCATCTGCTACAAAGCCATAAAAAGGTGAGTGTCCGTGCCCTGTGCGGAGGCTCCTCTGCCACCCCGGTCACTTGTTAAGTTAGAGATGGTGAGCGTGTAAGAGCCGGAAGGAAGCCCAGCCTTAGTGAGAGCCTGTCTCAGAAAGAAAGAGAAAAACGGACGGAGGGGTGCCCCTCAGTGCAAAGGCCCTGGCTTCCACGAAAGGGGAAAAAGGCAGTGAAAGCAACACAAACCACTGTTGTGATGATAAAAATTTACCAACATTTTGCAATAGTGGAGCATCTACTTCTACCTTTTTCTTTTTCTCGTTACTAAGATATTTTAAATTTGATCTCAGACATAATCCCCCAGTCACTTTTAAGAAATTTGGTTCCACAAAGGTTGGATGAGCAGCAATTCTGTGTGACTCATTGTAATACCAAAATTTTGGAAAACATCAAAGAGTAATAGCAATTGTTTTTATAATATTTCTTAAAAAGTATTAGAGAGTCCACGTAGGGAAGAATAATAATAACACCTAAAATATTTTTCTCTTTTAATCATCTGCTCTGTGATTTCACTTTAGTAACTCAAAAGCACAAAGAGTAACATATCAAGTTTAAAAATATTAAAAGGCCATGAGACACCACCAGACTGGCTTCTTTGGGGAACTGGGGAGAAGAGGCAGGAGATGGGGGCAGGGCCAGGGCGGCACACGCAATGGGAGGGGCCGTGCCCTCTGCATCCGCCGCAACCCAAGCTGAGAACCCTTTTCACCCTGCACACCCTGGCGGCAGGGCAGTCTCCAGCAATGACAATAAATAATAAGAGCATAACTGTGTGGTCCCATAATTCCTCCCCCAGCCCCAGCTCCTCCCATCAGTGGTCACAGTTCACCTTCACTCTGTTTTCCAATCAGCTCCAATTTGCCAGTGAGGAAACTGACACACTAAGGAGTTAGGGAACTACCCAGGATGGAAGAACCAGGAAGCAACGGAGGCAGAATCCGAGCCGGAACCAAGCGACCCAGAGCCCTGCCCTGACTGCAGTAGTGTTTTGCACACTGCGCTGCTGTGCCTTTCGTTTTTGTCCTTCCTCGGGGTTGCAGAAGAGGGGCTCGGCAATGTGGTGAGGCTACGTGACCCTCTCTGAGGCCGGAAGGCCTGAAAGAGACCCTGTGACTCCAGCCAACGGAGGGGGGCATCTCAGGCAACAGGCCACACTGTGTCTAGGGCCCTCGGAAGCCCTTGCGACATGGGAGCCTGAGCCTGACAGGGTGGCCCACAGCACCAACAGGTGTCTGCCTGGAAGGCATCGGAGGAAGAGTGCACTTCCGGGCATGGGCTGCAGTCCCCCTTACCCTGGGAAATGCTCAGCGTAATCTTGGCAATAGCTGTGAAAGACGCTGAGTCACGTCTGCCTCCCCGGGCCCCAAACCTCTCCTGAAATGCGCTACCTGCTTCAACTGGAGGAGGTGAAGGGGACACCGCGCATCTGGAGAAGGAGCTCACAGGAATAGTATCCCACAGCAGGGTGGGCGGGGCCTCCACGAGTGGGCGGGGCTCCGTTGGGGGTTGGGCAGGTCCGTGGAGCAAAGGTGCCCAGAGAGCCTCTCAAGGTCTAGCTGCAGAAAGGGCAGTAAGCGCGCAGACTGGGGTAGGAAATAGTACCGTGGGACCCAGCGAGAGCCAGAGGAGAGGGCCCTCCCTTCTGGGGCAGCTCTTCCAGTGAGGATGTCCTGGTACAGCGAGTGGACAGATGACAGGAAGGAGCCACGTCCACAAGCGTGGGTGCAGAAATGGAGCCTGGGGGTCCCTGCTGGAGGTGGGGAGGGCTTTCCCTGGGACCGCGCGCGGGGGCTGCGGCAGCAGAGCCCTGCCCAGGGCTGGCCTGCGCCACAGCTGTCTGTCCATCCGAGGTAGCGCCGCACCAGTGAGCAGCTCATCTGTGCTTCTCCCCGGAGTAAACAGGGGATTTCTTGTTCAAGGCTATTTCTTTTTGGTCAATAATTTATCTGGAACATGATTTTTTTTTTCTTGGGGAAACAAAAACATCTCATGGCACTAAAACCCTCAAAACAAAAATTCAGCGGTAAATCCCTTCTTCCTTTCCTTCCTTTTTCTCTTTCTTCCTTTTTCTCTTTCCTTCTTTCTTTCTTTCTTCCTTCCTTCTTCTTTCCTTCCTTCCTTCTTCCTTCTTCCTTCTGCAGATTCAGTGAGGCAGCCCTCCATCTTGGGGTCCAATAAATGTTCCTAGATCCCCACTCTGTGCAGGCATTTCGGTGCTCAGGGGGCGGCACAGCCCGGAAGGGGGACATGGGTGAACAAATTTCTTAGAATCAGGTGCATTTGCCCAGGGTGAGGGATGCAGAGAGCGTCATTCATGTGACCCACATCTTGTCACCTCCCCTCATTCCCAAAGCTTTCCTGGCGTGGGGAGCCAGGCGGTTTGCCTTCTGGTGGTGTCATTGCTCTGGACTTTTGTGAACAAGTGCCTTTGGCAACAGCCACAGGATGAACAGATGTCAGGTCACCTAAGTGCAAATTCCAGCCTGGCCCACTCAGAGGGGACCTTCCCACGTGAGCACCTCAGAGTTCCTTCTCTGGGAAGTACGGTCCCCAGAATCGTCCTGAAGCCCCACTGTCACTCCACCACTCAGATGCATGGATACTGACCCCAAGCCCCCCCAGCACAGGGCCAGTGCCACTGCCTGGTGCCATGCTGGGCCTTGGGCCATATGTAGGTATCGTAGGCACAGGCCCTGCCACCCTGTACTGCCCTCTGGAGGAGAAAGTGGGCAATAATCAGACTACAAGGCCCAAAGAATCATCTTTCACTAGGAGGAACACTGGAAGTATGGAGGACACTCTCAGTCCAGTGCAGGAAAGGAAACTTAAAGGGAGGCCATTGAGTCACCAGACAAAGCTCCAACGTGCCCTCTGCCAAGGGGGCGGGTGAGGCCCAGGCCTAGTGTGGGAAGGAGCCTGCCAGCCGGGGACACTCGGAGGGGCCACGCTCCTAGAGGGGTCTGCAGCTTCTCTGCCATCACGCCTTTCACTCTAAGAAGAGCTCTGGGCTGAGGAGAGGTGGTGCACCCAGCCCTTCACACCCTCCATGGAGCCACCCCGTCCAGGCTCAGGGGCAGTGTCTCTTTCCCCTCTCCTGCCATCCATGGCACGGGTCCTTTCCCTGCTGCTGTTCACTTGGCACTAAGCCACTGGACAGCCATTTCCTTCTCATTGACAAGCTCTTGCCAGAAAACCAATAAACGCCTGCAGAGCCATCGGTCCAGGCCTGCAGAGTGAATTGCAGAGGAAAAGCGAGTCTCTGGGGGCATGGGAGCGGCGGGGTGTGTGTGCACCACAGCTCTGGCCCAGCTCCGATGCTCATCCACTGTTGTGGTTGAGCCGCTTCCTGTAGAAAGAGCACATTGGAATGCTCATCTCTTTGTGCTGCAGGAGATGCATTGATTGGCACAGGGCTGCTCAGGAAGCCAGTTGGCCCACAGATAGTTACTGGGCACCTTCTGTGTGCTGGGGACTATATGGCTGCAGGGAGCCAAGTTGAATGGGGTGAGTCCGGGCGCATCTCTTGCTAGCAGAATAATCAGGTTAAGCACACGCATCAGCAAATTAGTGAAGGAGGGTGATTTAAAAGACCAGTTGTGCTAGCAAAACAAAACAGGAATGGGAGGGAGAGTAAGAGAAGGACTGCTACCCCTCCCTGGGTCGTGCGTGTCGGGCAAGGCTTGGAGGAAGCAGAAGGACTGGAGAGTGTGGGAAGCCTCTGCACACGCTCACACCTTGTAATCCAATTCCTGCTTTTATGAGAGTTTATGTATCTAGTTTTAAAATGTCAAATTGCCAAAGGCTGTGAAGAAAAATTGCTGCAGAGGATGAAGCTCAGTGGTAGAGCCTATGGTTTGCAAGGTCTGGGACTCAAATCACCAAGACCACAGGAAAAGAAAACTAAGAACCCCTAGCTTTCCTCACCTCCCTCTCAGTCTCATTCTGAGGGCCAACCGCTTGTCATTTCATCAGTAGACATTTTCTCTGGTATTTCTCTCTCCATAGTCTTGTGTGCCAGCATCTTGAATATTCCCCGCTGTTAAGCATATCTATTAATGGGCCGAGGATTTAGCTCAGTGGTTCCAGCGCCGGCCTTGCAAGCACAAGAACCCGGGTTCGATCCCCGGTAACCACATAACAATACTGGGCGTGAAGACTCACACCCAGCAGCAATCAGTCCCACATACCACAGTGCCAGGCGTGGTGGCTCACGCCTGTAATCCCAGCACTCGGGAGGCAGAGGCAGGAGGATTGCTGTGATGTGAGTTTGAGGCTGAGCTCAGGTCCAGCCTGAACTACAAAGTGAGACCCTGTCTCAAAAAACCTAAAAAAACCCAAAACAAAACAACAAAAAAAACCCATATCTATTGATGCCCACAAGGGAAGATACAGAGTCAGCACCTTTCACACACAGCCAGGCAAGACAAAGCCTGGTCTCACCCTCCATGCAGGGCGGGTGCAGGGACTTCAGTATTTGCCTTCGTGTGACAAGCTGAGCTATTTGTACACTGTGGTCTCTGCCCTTTGGCGGAGTTCACGATGCCTCCTCTCCGTAAGCTCAAGTACATCGGTCCCACTTTTGTCCTAACACCTCATGTTCCTCCCTAGGGAAGTCGTGGCAACCTGATCCAGTTGCACAGCTTTTAAGCTACTGTTGTCCCCTCCAGGATCCTTTCATGCTGCCCGATCCCAGCAAGGCTGCCATCTGGCCCCCTCAGCTTCTTCTCCCTGCCCCACTGCAGGGCTGCATCTCTTCCTCTTAATTCCTTCTTTAACTCACTTTAAGATCTTCCCTGAACGGTAAACTCAATAGAAAATCCATCGATGGCATGAGGTCTTTTTTCACTTTCCATTCTCCTGGGGAGCTTTGGGTGAGCCCAGATGAGGGCTTGTCCTTCTAGGATCGTGGCTTCCAGAGAAGAGCTGGTCTTGGGGGCCCCTGGAGTGTCAAGGAGGGATGGAGATAGGCTTCCTGCAGAGTGGGAGACCCAAGGTCATGGGTCACCTGCTGGTTCACAGACGAGGAAACTTCAGGGCTCCCAAGTTCCCACTCTGCTTTGTGCTGCATGTGGTGTGGCACTGGTATTCACATGCCTGCGTGCCCATTGCAGGTGTGAGCAGTTGCACACACACACATCGGGAGCTGCCTCTGGTCCTCCTCTCCCGACCTCACCTGGCTCATCCCAGGCCTGCAGCAGCTCTTCAGTGATGCTGTGGTGCAGAGGGAGGCTCGTTTACACGGACTTGCCGGAGCCCATCTTATAATTTGAGAAATGTTCTTTGGAATTCAGAAAGACTCACTTTTCTCTCCCTCCACCTGGAAGAGTGAAGAGTCCGGCTTCGGAGTGGGCCACATGCCCAGGTGTCAGTGCCCTTTGCCCGCTGCTCCTCCCTCTCAGCCTGTGGCCATGCGCTGCCCCAGGCTCTGACTGTGCTTCACAGTGGTGCACCCTCCCTGTCCCTACACATGACACCTTGGAAACCCTGATGGAGACCCCAAGAAAACAAGCCCTTGCCACTTCCTCTCCCTCCCTGCCGTCCACACCGACAGATCGGGGACAAGCACAGCTCTGTCCTCCATCCTGTGTACCTGAGTCCAGTCGGAGTCACTGGGCTCCAGGAAGTACCTGTCCCGCCTTAGCTCCACAGTCCAGCCAATGAGGTTCTTTGGTCCCTTGCAGCATTCAGGAAACTGGCTCGTGGGCTTTGTTGTGGAATCAGGACTCCATCCCATAACTCCTGGCCTCGCTGCCGTCTCCTAGCTTCCTGGAGTTCAGCTTTTCCCTGGTCAGTACACACGTTTCTGTGTTCTGGGTCCCATGGCGTCTGTCACCATCATCGCCACAGTCCTCCCTTCCAGCACAGCACAGGCGAGGGGAGTCCTGACATCCCTTGGGCTGAGATGCCTCTATGGGCTTATCTTCTCTCTGGCAAGAGACCTCCTAGGACAGCGTGTGAAGAATCCTGTTCTGTGGGAAGAGGTGGGCCGCAGGGATGAGCCCTGGGCACAGTGGGGCCAGAAGTGCCAGCCACTGCACCATGTCATTGTCGGAAAGCTAAGCAGATAGAAGACAGGCTCAATGCTGGCAGATGAGAAACCCAAACAAGGCTCTGTAACAGGAGCCTTATCCTTTTGTTGCCAATAAGTTCCCCTGAACCCACCTGACCAGCTCGGTCAAGGTCACAGGTGAGCAGTGCGCAGGAACCTGCAGTCTAAGGTGTCCTCGAATGTGCTGTGGGCACTCAGCCCAACCCGCCGGTGCACCTGGCACAGCCTGGCCTCTACCGCTCTCGTGCCCATGCTCCCTGCTCCTTGCTTCTGGTGGCAGCTCATGGCCTGCTCTCTGCACGGCAGCCTCTGTCTTTCTTGCCTGCCTCACTATCCTTGGCTCTCTCCCTGCGACCACCGTGGTTCTCATCATTCATTGCAGTGGGCCCACAGTGGCCTGATGTTATGTGGCTTCTGACCTGGTGCTGGGGGAAGCCGGCGCCTTGGGCCGTTCAGGTCTTTTCTTTGCACTCAAGTGAGCTGAACCCGCGGGACTATGGAGCGAGAGCCATGTGTTTCAGCCGGGCAGTGTAGACCTCGCCATGGGGATATGTGCCCAGGCCAGGACAGGGGTTTACAGTAAAGACCTCCCTCTCACTTCCTCAGCCCTTGATGCAGGGAGCCCAGGTCCAGCATGGTTGTCAGGAGTCGGGACGAGCCGTCCTGGCATGCTCCTCTCACAGCTGGGAACCTGCCCAGAAGGGTCGGTTATCCGAAGGCTTCCTGTTACTGCCTTGGGCCTATGCGGTAGAAAGCTCTAGTGAAGGGGTGTTTTAGACATGGAGCTGGTACCAAGGGCATGCCCATGCTTTGTGCCTGTCCCCAACCTGTTCTGCTGGCTGGGCTCCCCGCCAACCCTCAGTTTAAGCTCACTCCACCCAGAGGTGTTCCCTCTGGTCTACAGAGAATCACAAGGGGCACTGCATCCAGGCTGGGAAGGGCTGTAGCAGAACTGGTCGCAGGCTGCAGAGCGGTGCTCGTGGGGAGAGAGAGCTCTTCCCGGGCCAGCCGTGCCCTCTGCTGCCCCCCTCTGCACACACCGTTCTGGGGAGACTGCTGGGTGCAGGGCACTGCAGAGTGAGCTCAGAGCCACTCAAGACCTTGGCTCCGCTGAGCTCCAGGATGCCATGAGCCACATGTGTCTCACCATGTTCATGGAGAGGCTGGAAATGGAGCTGCTGCTTCTCACAGTAATGTCGTGGTGGCTCAGAAGGACCTTTTCTGGCTTCTTGTGGACTGGAGAAGTCTGCCAACTGTAGAGGAGTCTCATGATGAGCCTGTATCTGTGTGTGTGTGTGTGTGTGAGATGAGCCTGTGTCTATGTGTGTATGTGTGTATGTGTCTGTGCGCACGTGTGTGTACAGTTGCACACAGTAGGGGGATGAATGCCCTTGGAAAAGGGGAGTGTAGGAACCATACTCTTCACCCCACTGAAAGCCAACCTCAGGGTCCAGGATAGACACCCCACCTTGACAGGCTGCTCTGAACTATGCTTTGACTGGTCCCCAGCACAACCCAATTGAGGTAGAAAATGTCTCATCATTGGCAGCAAGGTCTAAGAGGCCTGCCTGGACCCTGGCCCTGCCTGCCCAGGCCAGCAATGCTGCTGGAGGCCCAGAGTATGTAGGGGCCCTTGTGACTTACAGCATGTACTACCAAAGAACATGGAGTGCCCACTGCTTGGCAAGTTGCGAGCAGGTGGGGACAGTAGGTCTGCAAAGGGAGAACCCTTCTTCCTGCAGTGGGGTCCCAAGCTCCGCGGAGGAAATCTCACCCACCTTTCTCTCGGTTTCAGGAACCATGCCATTTAGGGGGCCCTTGGAGGCTATCTCTGCCTGGACCAGGGTAGAGATGTCTTGCCTGGTCCGTGGAGCCCAGAGCCAGGCTGGGTCCGGTGTCTCCCTCCATCCCTTCTGGAGCCCCATGGGCCACATGATAGGTAGGAGGTCTCTGCAAACCAAACAGTGCTGGCTGCCACTGTGAGCCACTGACACCTTCCCAATGGCAATGCTGAGCACTAACAGACACTTACAGGGCACTTACTGTGCGTCAGACACTCACCCAAGTGCTTAACATGTGCTAACATGGCTAATTCTCACAATAATCTTATGAAGTAGACATTATTGTGCCATTTTATAGATAAGGAAACTGAGGCATGGAGAGGTTGTGTAGCTTTCTCAACATCACACAGCCAGAGCATGGTAGAGCCCAGTTCACTGAGCTGTGCCATCTGCCAGTGTCATCCTTAAGGACTGTGGATAGTGATGGGATGGCACCTAGAGGTCAGCTCCACTGGGCACCACTGAGAAGGCGTTGGGAGCAGCTTTAGACCAGAGCAAGGACAGGACAGTGGGAGACCTAGATCCAGTGATGGTAGGGGAACAGGCCACATCCACTTCTTAAGAAAGGATCCAATGTCACCTTGTTCCCTCATCGTATGCAGATATCTGTGAGTGTCTCCATAATGGGGTCTGTGATGTCAGAGCGTGGAGATCCTGGGTGAAGCTGCACCCAGACTCTGCAGAACTTGGGGTCTGTGAGGAGGATGGAAGAAGGCTCTCCCAAGCCTGCAGGACCACAGAACACTGACCAACTGGGAAGGTGGCACTAAGAAGCAGTGAGCAGGGGCTAGGGTTTAGCTCAATGGTTCTGGCCTTGCAAGTGCAAGGGCCCAGGTCCGATTCCCAGTAACCACATACAACAATGCTGAGCATGGAGACTCATGTATGTAATCCCAGCACTTGGGAGGCAGAGGCAGGAGGATTGCTGTGAGTTCTATGCTGAGCTCAGGACCTGAACTACAAAAGTGAGACCCTATCTCAAAAAAAAAGGAAGAAGAGCTAAGTGGGGTCTAGGCCCTCCCACAGTCCAGCTGGGAGTCTTCTAACTCCAGGCTAGCTTCTCCAGAGAACTGTGAGGAGGGATAGGCAGATCTCTGTGCAGAGTGCTTTGTACAAGGCATGGGGCACCATGGAAGGAAACGAGGGTTTGACCCCATTTTCTAGCACAGTGGCTGAGCATAGTTGCCCAGTGAGGAGCTTGGGCTTCATATTGTGCTTTGTCAGCAACTTCTCCCACAAGAGAGAAGCGAACCATGGACAAACATAGTCTTGGTGTGTCGTCTGAGAAGACCTGATGATCCCACCCATGCACCCTTGATACTCTCCTTGGAAACCTCCTTCCCTGAGCTTATTCAGATTGTTTAGTAAAGGCATTGAACCAGTCACTGAGAGTCTGCCCTGCTCACAATGGCTTTGGAGAGCCTCTGGGGACCCTGGAGAAGGCAGAAGCAATCAACCCCTGGGCATTTGATGACAACCATAAATGTCCAGTGTGGACAATACTTAACAAAGGCCAGTTAGAACTCACGCCAGGCCCCTGAGGACATTAGAGATGCCCAAGCTATGGCTGGATGGGGATTAGATCCATCCAAGAGACAGAGACAATGTGGCATGGAATCCAGACACACAAATCGTGCAGCTTGGGTCTGGAGGATGCTGACACTCAGGGTGAGGGTGGAGCGCTTCTGAAGAGCTCAAGGGAGGGATGGGATTTGGGCTAGACAGATAGTGAGCTGAGATTGCAGGCAAGAGCCTTCTCCAAGCCTCCATTCCACCCTCCTTGGTCTTTTATAGGCCTAGGAGGAATGGTCCTTTGGGTTCAGTGGCCTCTGGAGTGAGTGACCAGTGGAATGAAGCACTGGTGTACTAAATGATTTAATTTAGGCATTCATCACCATCCTCATTGTCACCATTCTCATTGTCACTGTCACCATCAACCCAACCACCACAACCACAGCCACGGCCACCATGGCCACTACCCTGCCATCACTGTCATCACTCTTGCCTCCTCTACCATGACCTCACTACAGCCATCAGCACCACCTCCAGCACTTCTGCCATAACATTCATCACCACCATCACCATCACAGCCACCATCATTGTGCTCACCATCACCATTCCCATCACCGTCGTCACCACAACCATTCCCATCACCGCTGACATCGCCATTACCACATCTCCTTCATCACATTTTACACTCACCTTTGATCACACAGAGGCAAGAGTGCAAAATCCAGCCACTAATGCCTCACTCATGTTAACTTTCAGTACTTCAAACATTCATCTTCATTTCTGTCTGCTCCTCATCAAAGACATCCATCAAAGCTCAGTCATACGAGGCTGACTGTACATTCTGGTTTGTGCAGAATAACCCAATTCAGGCCTGTTGTCCTCGCTCCATTACCAATAGCTATCCTATCAACTCTGCCTTGGTTTTCATATTAAATTATGTGGTCGCCCTAGTTACAACCGTGGCCAGATTGACCCCACACAACCCAGCAATCCAAAGATGCTAACCCAGAGCAGATCCTGGTGGGTTTCACTCTGGGACTCTCTCTTGGGAAGTGGACACCGGCTGGAAGGTCACTCCTCCATGGTCACTGGTAACTGATGATGTCCTCACTGCCCCTCCTCTGTCTCCCCCCTTCCAGGAAACCCCTGCGAAAAGATGAAAATGGCACCAGCGTTGCTGAGTATCCCATGAGCTCCTCGCAGAGCAACAAAGGGGTGGATGTGAGCAACGCAATGGTGTGAGTCTGCAGGCCCTGGACCCGCTGGCCAGAGGGACACCTTGGTGGCACAAGTGGACATGGGAATCTGACACTGGGCTTGCCCAGGACTTCATCGCCTTGCAGGCCTCAAGCCTCCTGAAGGAGAAGTGATCCTATTCCCTGGCCAGCCCCAGCTGGCCCTTGGGCAGGGGCAGTGCAGACATGGCTGAGCCTGGGTTCCCTGCATGCAGCGCCTGGGGCAGCGTCACCGCCCAGGGCTCTCACATCCTCCTCCTCGTCTTGTGTTTGGTCCACTGACTGTCCCCCAACTGCTGTCTGAAGCACATGCTCTGATGAAGGCAGAGGCCTTCCTGCCTGTGGAGGAACGGAGGCTCCTCCTTTTATGGGGCCACTCCTCAGCCTGAGAACCTCTCCTCCAGGAAGCTGCCTGCCTTTCTGTGGCTATCCCAACAGAAGCCATTGCACAGCCATGAGTCGGGCATCCCCTTTCTAAGGTGCTTCCCACATTGTCCATCACCCCATCTGTAACTGTCCTCAGTCTTCAAGGCCTGTGTCTGCCCTCTTGTTCCCCTCACACCCGGACCTTGGCCCCTGCCTGCCTGCTTGGGGGGCGGTGAGCCCAGCATGAGAACCCCATGGGTAGATGTGGGGTTCATTTCCATGCAGGGTAATGTGGCAGAAGCTAATGGTGTCAGAAAGGGCAGAGGCGCCAGAAGGCAGGAAGCCCTCATTCCTGTGAGCCAGGCCCTGCCTTGAGCACAGGTCATCACTTATGTCAAACTCACTGGGGCATCCTGAACTGGGCTAGAGCTACATCTCCCTGACTGTCCCCCGAGGCCTGACAGTGGTGTCCAGACCCCCTAGCAGGCAGGGTTTCCTTCCTGTGTCCTGTGGTCTAGGCTCCTGATGTGCAAGGGGGCAGGGCGGAGCAGGAGCCCCCAGGCTTGACACCTCTGCCCTGCACACCAGTCCCCAGAGGGCCCCTCCCAGTGGAAACTCACTAGCCAGTGGAAGGGTGACCTATGAGCTTACCACCTTGGAGCATTTGAACACTGTTGATCCTGTGCTTCCCCTCACCTCCCTCACACACCTGCTTAGAAGGAGCCAGAATATTTAATGGTTGCTGCCTGGCCTTCAGGGATTTAGCTGGCTGGACTTCGTTGCCTCCTATGTTACTGCTGTACTTCTTTGGCAGGTATTTAGTTGCAGTGAGACCCTCAAGTCCAGATAAGACTGACAGACATGAAAGCCAGTCCCCACTTTGCTGAAATGCCCACGGTCCCAGTGCCCTGTGCCAGGACAGTGTCACTGTGCTTTGCCTGGCCAGTGTGTGCACACTAAGGACAGGCCCAGTGTATGCCTCCCACAGAGGGTTTGTCTTCCTTTCCCTTTTCGCCCTGTAGCTTGAGGACTGGTTGGAATCTCACTTTCCTGACACACCTTGGTATCGCCATGCCAGCAGCCCCCACCCAGTTGAGCACTTGGCAGTACTCAGGACACAGTCAGGTGACAAGCAGGCTGGAGGGAGGAGCCTGGCAGACCCCACCCCAGGGTACTGTGCCTGGTGAGCCTCCTCCCAAGCACATTCCTAAGCAGGTGAGCAGGAGTCCAGCCTGAAACAGCACAGGGAAAGCTGGTGCCCTGGGCTGGTCAGGAGTGGCCAGGGGGTGCATTTGGCTGCAAGCTGCTGCCTGGGGGCCCCTGGTGGGGTAGGGCAGCCTGGAAAGCTGGGCACAGCTGAATATCCATATCCCCATGCTATCCCCCACTATGGCTTAAGTGTACGAAGCCCAGAGTTTGCAGTTAGGCTGCAGGAACCTGGCTGTGCTGCCTACCATGCTGGCCCCGGAGATGCCCAGGGCTCCAGTTAGCATGTCAGTTCCCCTCCATCCAGCTTGCAAAGTCCCTTCTCAGCCAGTCAGAAAAAAACCAAGGGAAGAGTCGCATTAAAAAAAAAAAAAGTTCACTTGAGAATGAGGCCCCCAAGCCAATTCAGGGCTGGCGTTCAGAGGACACATCTCATGGCGCAGCAGAGGCGGCCACAGGCTTTCACGGCAGGAGTTTGATGCCCACATTAAAGCGCTATAGCTGCAGTGAGCTGGGAGCTTCTGTTTAAGTTAAACCTGTGGCCCATTCACCAGACTCCTTCTCAGATTGGCCTGAGCCCTGAGGCCGAGAAGGAGATGCGCACACCTGCTCTGCATTTCCTCAGATGTTTCTCAGCTATCCGGCAGACGAGCCCACTTTGGAGCTCAGTGATGTTTGGGGCTCCCAAAGTTACCAGGTGTTCCTGAGAGGCGTCCAGAGAAGTTTTGGAAAAAAAGACTAATACATGTAAAAATATAAATATATATTATATAGTTATATATTTAAAGAAATATCTCTATATATAATTACCATACTCTGCATCTGTACAAAGTATGATCTCTACAGCCCAGGTAGTGTGAGACTTGTAATGCATGAATGTAAATACCCTGAACCCTGCCTTCTTAATGATGTGCCGTGTGTATGGGGACGTGTCTCTTGTACCTAGGCATTCTGTCTCAGTGGACAAATACACCTATCTGTGCCATCTTGTCCACCGATGAGCCATTAATGTCAATTTTGTGCTGAGACTTCTGTACAGGAGGCAGGACTGGCAGCCTTGAGTGTGCGCTGTATGCTCCTTATGAGGAAAGAAGTACCACGACTTTTTTATTTTCAATAAAAATATACTTAAAAGTTGGCTGTCTGATGTTATTTAGAGTTAGTTTTTGGCCTCGAGTGAGGAGTGGCAAGGGGAGGGTGGGAGACTCTTCCTTGAAGGTCCTTCCTGGTTTCTTGTTGCATTATCTTCTGTCTTTGGACTTTACATGCATTCTCCATTGCCCAAGGTTGGTATTTGTGGGGCTCTCCAAGGCCAGTCCTGTCTCTCACCCCTCCTCTCACTACCACCATGCTCCTGGACCAAACTAAGAACAGGCCAACCAGCCTTCAGTGTGCCAGGACCTGAAAGGCTCTCCTGAGCTCAGGACACTTGGAGGTTAAGAAGGAAAAGTCCCAGGCAACTTGAAGAAGCTAGTCACATAATCTGATGAGTAGGAATACTCAAGGGGATCTCAGGAAGCAGGAGTTGCTGGCCATCCTGGAGAGGTGGCCTGTGTCAGTCTTCTATGTCCACCTCTGTCTGGAAGTCCCCTCCTGGCATCATGGCGGCCCTGTACACTCAAGCAGAAGACATGACGAATGTAGGTCTCACCTGTCCCCTGGAGAGGGTGGGGCAGGAGCCACATGGGAACCTGTTTGCCTGTTCCAGCCTTATCTGGAAAAGCAGGCAAGCTTCCCACAGCAGCAGAGCCTCCCAGCACTTCCGGGGCAACAGGTCCTCTTAAATGGGTTGAGAGAGATGCTCCACTGCAATGTGACCCCATCTTTGGAGCAAAGGAGCAGATCAGAGATGGATGCAGTGACCAAGGTCATGCAGAGATCCACAAATAGGAATGAGGCAAGGTTTGGAAGCCAGGCCTTCCATGAAGACTTCCTGTCATGACTGAAGGGACTCCAAGCCAGACTGCCTCTCCACAGTGGGGGTACTCCTGACCCCACCTGGGATCCCCACAGCTTCAGAATGGGCTCTGTGACTGCTGACTGTAAGAGTCCTTCCTTCCCTGAGCTGGGCCAAGGCTCTCCCCATCCAGTCCCAAGTCTCACGGCTCAGCATGGGCGGGAGGATCAGCTCAGAGCAGATGCTCAGACAAGGGACTGTGTCCCAAGTCTCAGGGCAGTGAGGGAAAGTATGCAAGTTCTTCCCAGAGCCCCAAAGGAACCTGCATAGCGTCCCTCCCACCTCCTGGGACTCTGCACTGCCTGCCTGGGAGAGGTCAAAGGGGATCCCTGCACACAGGCCTGGAGCCATGGACACAGAGCCACAGAGCCAGACTTCTCAGTGACACTTTCATCTCTCCACCTCTCTGGGGCCTTCAGCCACTTGTTCATGTGCCAGGCAACCAGCCCAGTACAGCTTCACTGCCTGACAGCCCCGAGTCCTGCTTTGGGTCCTGCGGCCATCAGCAAGGCATGAGAGGCTGTGGGACACACGGGCCCTTTGCCTGGCAGCCAAGCCCTCTGGAGTCCTGCCCCACACTTCCGCAGCCTGCTCTTCCTCCTTCCCTCTCAGATGCTGCACCCCATTCCCCACTGGGCTGTGCTGCAGCACAGAGAATGGTCCTGCCCTGTCCTGGGAGGGCCTAGGTGTTGGCTCCCAC
Organism: Petromus typicus; assembly: GCA_004026965.1. Taxonomy (NCBI): domain Eukaryota; kingdom Metazoa; phylum Chordata; class Mammalia; order Rodentia; family Petromuridae; genus Petromus; species Petromus typicus. The sequence continues at coordinate 109,188 of PVIR01000929.1, read as the reverse complement.
CAAACCCAGGACCCACCCTACTGGATCACCCATGTCCGCCTCCCCCGATCCCATGCCCTGTGCCACAGCGCAGAGTGCCTCCCTGCTCCCTGCCTCTGTGAGGCTCAGCTCTCAGAAAGAATCAGAAATGCCGCTGCCTGTGGCAGAAGCCCGGTCTGCATCTGCATACGAGTAGCACCTCTGTCCTTCCTGGGCACCTCCATCCTTCCTGTCCTCTGTTGTGGAGTGGCCATCCCAAGTGTCCTGGGCTCCTGGCTTCAGTTCACTGTCATTTGTTGGTTCATTCAGTCAGTTCTCCAACAGAAAAGCTACTGCTTGCCAAGCATCATGCTGAGCACAGGGCTCAGCTTCCCCTCCAAGGTCTCTTGTGGAAACCTCAGAGGTCCTGGCTTCTCCTGACGGCTCCTATCTCAGCCTCTAACGCACTCTCCACTCCCCCTCCACTAGCACATCTTTCCCACACCACACCCTACTTCCACTTCTGGTGCCTCTCCCCACCTGCCCCAGGCTTTCCCAACTCCACTCGACCACGTTGGTCCCCCCAAGCTCCCTCCAGCCCACCCCAAGGCTGCTATGGACCCGCCCTGGGCTGCCCAGGGCCCTGTCACCCTCTCTAGTCCTATCCCTCACACTGCCCCAGCCCCTACTATCCAGCCAGCTTGCCTCTTCTCTCTCCAGTCTTGCATGGCCACATCTAATCTGCCCTTCAATTCCTGCCTCTTCCCTGAGCAGACCGAATATGCACCCACATGTGCCCAAAGCAGGGTGACATCCTCCCCAGGCAGCAGAGACAGCCCTGCAGGAGCAGTGCTCCCTGTCCACCCTCTCTGTGAGAGTTCCTGTTGCGTTATCTTCTGTCTTTGGCCTGAGACTCTTTGCCACCTCTACCCTAGGTGTCCACTGGGGACCCAGGACAGCCCCTGTGAGTGAAGCAAGATCCCGAAGGGTTCAGGGATTACCCAGGGGCCCAGAGGTCCTGTGCAGCAGAGCTGCTGTGCCTCAGTCCTATCTCTGTGTGGCTAAAGTTTCCAGTTCTTCTGACTCAGACTCTCAGAAATTAAAGGCACACTCTGCCCAGATCTCAGTCTGGTTATCTTCCCAGCCCTTGGGAAGAGGGAGAGAGGAAATGCATGCTCTGGGCCCCTAGGAGCTACATCAGGGATTTCCAGATCTAACACAGACTGCTGAGTACAGGCTTCTGGCAGGGCTCTGCCCTCTCAGAGCCTCGGTCTCCTCATCAGAGGATGGGGGAAGGGGCCAATCCCAGCTCTCTCCTTCCCCATCTCCACCTTGTGGTCCTCTGACCATCCTAGTCATCTCGGCTTGATCACCTCGGCTTGTTCTCAACACAGCCCTTCTCACCAAGGTAACTGTTGGTCTGTGCATCCGCCCACTGCCTTTCTCTTCCTGTTGGGACACAAGGTGCATGGGAACAGGGACCTTCTCTGGGTTTTTGTCTCCTTCATCACCAAATCTCCAAACACAGCTGACACAGAAAATATTTGTTGAATTAATTGATCGTGGGTTACAAATGTAATACAATAAGGAATATAACATTTTATTTTATATAACTGTTGGGAGTTCCCACCTCCTTGGTGGTGTGCCCCAGGTAGGGTTAGGGAGTAGAAAAAACTGCAATTTGCGGGTTGCTGTTATTTTTCCTCTTGTCATTTCACTGGTCTTCTGGTGACTGTCTCCTGGTGAACAGATGCTCTGTCTTGCAGGCGTCTTTCCTAGAACTGCCGCCCTCTATTAAGCACCTATTTGTGGGTCAGGCACAGGGTAGCTGGCCTCAGCTACACGGTGTCTTCGGGGTCCTCTCAGGCCTCTGTTGCAGAAAGGCTGCCTTGGGCTGTTTCCTGGATGGGTGACTGTGGGCAGTTCCAGGGCCCTTCTGGCCTTTTAGTGTCACTAGCTCACCCTTGCTCCTACTGCAAATGTCGAGCTGTGGCAGCCTTGTCCTCCCAGCTGTGGCCTCTTCCCGACTTCCTGAACTCTCAGCATCAGACTCCTGGGGACTTCCAGGCTCTGCACATGACTCTGGACACTTCTGGAGGTTTACGTGACATCATCTTCTGGGGCTCCCAGCTCCATTTCCACATGAGCACTTGTACAACACCCTCAAGAGGGAAGGTTCGGACACGACCGCCTGGCTTCCCAGCCCTACCTACACTTCTCCCTTTTTCTTTTGCCAACAATCCACCAGGGTCCAGAAGAAGTGGGCTCTCTGCTCCCTTGTCCCGTTTGACCTGTTAGACCAGAACTTTCCTAGCCTCCTCCTGCCTGGCACTGTCCACAGAACACACTGGGCCACGTGATTTCCTGGAGAAGAATAAAAAACATATCCGTTTATTATTTTCAGAGTATTATCCCCATCACAGATACAAGGACGTGCTCACACCATGTGAAGTCTAACTGCTGACAGAATGTGCCAGATGGAGGAGGATTTCCCAGTTGCTCATTCAGGCTCAGGAGCGAGGGAGGAGCCTTGAGTCACCACGAGATGAAGGAGCATGGCAACACCATCCTGCACAGAAAGGAGCCAGGGCCCATGGCAAGCTGTGATCTCATTCCAGCAAAACACCAGCTGTCACCTGGTGCTAGTCTGAGCTGACTACTTGGGTGCAGGATGCTTACAGCAGAACCAGGCACACAGGGCAGGGGAGCCTCAAGAAAGCTTGCCCTGTTTTTACTGCCATGCCCCTGTTGGGCATTCCTTCCATATGGGGCTGAGATGGCCCCAAATGACTTTAGACAAACCTTACCCTTCTGGGGCCCAGGAATGGGAGGTCAGTCTACAGCATACAGCAGACTCAGTCTACAGGGCCACTGGTAGCATGAAGGGAGGTTTCAGGCCTGAGCTCTTTACAGGACAGTGAAATGCCAGCTCTACCTTGAAGTTGGCCAGGCTGAGGCCCAGTGAGATTAAGCAACATGCTCGTGCTCGGACAGCAGGCTGCACGCACATTCAGAAGCCCAGCCCTGCAGACCTGGCTGCAAAGCCTGTCTATGTGCACTCTCTGCAGCAGGAGCTGCCCACACCCTGTTGTCTCCCTGGCTCCTCTATGCCCTGCCTCTCCCTGGGCAGTGTGGTTGTCCTCACCTGGAGACTGCTTCTGTACTTCAGGCTTGATCAGTCCCTGAGTCCTTTATTTTCCAAGTGGCCACTTCAAGGAGCAGAAATCAGGGTATCTGCCAGGCAGCCCTGGGAGACTTCCTTCTCCACTGGCCAAGAGGGGCCTGTTTGGGCTTCATGATTTAAAAATCAACTTCTTCTTCCCGGAACAACCAAATCTTGGCACCCACAGGTCATGGCTGGTATAGGGCCTTACCTTAGACTCCCACCTGAACTCAGCTCTCCCAAACAGGACGATACAGGATAGTGGTGGGCTGACAGTGCTCATATGCAGAGGAAGGGCAAGCAGTAGGTTAGGCACAAGAGTGATGCCAGGGACAAAAGGGCCCATGTGGGGCTGAGAGGCCCAAGTGACCCTAGATAAATCTTACCCAGAAATGGGCCCAGAAATGGGAGGTCAGTTTACCGTGTGGGAGACTCAGTCTGCAAGGCCAGTGGCAGCATGAGGGGAGGTTTCAGGCCTATGAACTGGCCAAGAGGCCATACGATCTCTGCTCAGAGGCTACGGAGCTGGTTCTTGAAAGAACTGAATCAAATCATGGCCATGCGCTCCATCGTGGGTAACACATATGAAGAAGAAACTATAAATTCAAACTCACCAAACAAAATACACTGCGGCCAGTTAGCCAGGAGGCTGCCAATTGGTGATCTGGTCTAAATGATTACAAGTTACTTTGTTGATCAGATGAGTAACAGAAGACTTTATCATGCATTTAGCTAACAGGTTATGTAATAGGTAGAACGTAGACTTTGGAGGCAGACATACCCAGATTCAAATTTGGCTCTCTCTCTCTCTCTCTCTCTCTCCCCGACTGAATGACTCTTGCAAATATTTTCTCTCTGTGCCTCGTTTCCTCATTTGTAATATTGGGTTGATAATAGGAATGAGAGACGTCTTTACACTATCATGAAGATGGAACGACATGACACAGTGGAAATACATGACATGTAGCAAACCCTACCATGGTCATACATGACAGCAGATCTCTTCAGGGCTGAGTGAGCTCTCTATAGATCCCAAATCCAATAGAGTTCATCATCACAATCTTCAAGTCATACAAGTTTATTCTTTCACATAAAACTATTAAATTAAGGAGGAAACTGAATGTGACTTATGATTCATAATTTTTTCATATAAATGAATTTGTTGCCAGAGTAGAAGGGGAGAGAACACCTTTGCAAGTGAAGTAACTCTGGTTTGATCAAAATTGATGATCAGTAAGCAATAAACAGAGTTGCCGATACAAAGGAGAGCTGCCTCAAAAAGAGCCCTCAGACTTCTCTACCTCTTGCTCCTGGCACATGTTAGCCAAAAGAGCCAGGAACTAGCAAGAGGAAAGAGAAATGAATATTTATTGAGTGAGGCTCTGACTTGGAGTCCAGTGGTCTTCTAATCCCAATGCCACTATCGCCAGCTGTGTGACCTCGGATAAGGCACTTAACCTCTGGGCCTCCGCTGACCCACTTGCCAACCTGGGAAGAAAAAACACCTGTCTCACACTGGGGAAGGGCTGCGAAGTGAAGATAATACACTGAAAGAACTTGAGACTAGCAGATGCTCAATATACAGTAGCTGTTGTGGTTTCTCCTGAACTCCCTTAAGAAGCTCACCTCTTGCTGCTAGCACTGAAGGAATTCTCAGCCTCTTCCTAATAATACCTCAGAAATCTCCCAAAGGGCTTGACTTTCATGAAACCATATTAGGTACTACTCCACTGAATTCCAACCATTCCATTCTTCTTAACTACCAATATTGTCAAAACACTCAGTTTGTCCAAAATACACATTTGCAAATTAACATGATTAAAGAGGTATAATAAATGGCCTGCAGTGTCCAATTAGTTCCAGATCTCAGCTCATGAGACAGCCCTGGTGGGTAACTCATCTTCTTGTATCCAGTCCAACCTTATTTGATGTGTTGTCACTTAGAAACGGAGACGAAGTTGTTGCAACCACTTCACAATGAAACTTTCAGAGAAGAGATTTGCGGAAACATCCTGGCATCTGGTAGAATGGCACACTTGCAGAGAGATGGCATACAGTGGACAGTGGAGGTTCTCAACTAATGACCATGTTTTGGCTCCCATAAATCTTGTAGGTCTTGCTTGTGAAACACTGGCTGAAAGAAAAACCAAATAAGCCTGCAGGTATGAGCTGTCCCCATGTGTGGCCTTCGTAAGGTAGCACCAGTCTTCCCAGAAGTCCGTGGATCCCAGTATGGTTTCCCAGGTACCAACAGAGTCCTCTGCCTGTCTGAGCCTTCCATCATCCCAGAGAGATGGACAGACAGCTCCATTTTACAGATAAGGAAAAACAGAGATCCAGAGAGGTTTGATAACTCGTCCAAGGTCACCCAACTGGTAAGAGGCATGCCCATTAGGAAAAGTCACTGGACTGAAACCTATATATTTGGAGGTTTGGGCCATTCAGTGAGGAAAGTGAAACTGAGCCAACGGGTTGGCCCTTCTCCCAGCCGATAGTCGGTGCTGGCCACACCTGGGTCAGGGACATTTACTGACATCTTCCTGTCTTGCTTTCACAGCTGTCCCCTGAGACTGCATGTAGGGTAACAGGAGTTAACATGGAAGGTGTCTGGGAGCACAATCCCCGGGGGGTCAGACAGCTTGGAGTCTAACTCAGGTTCTGCCCCTTACAAGCTATGTGACCTTGGGCAAGTGGCTTTCCCTCTCTAGGCTTTAACATGAGAATAAAAACATAACTGAGTATATATCGTTACCAGGTACCACCCTATCCTCCCCCCTTTTTGCTTTTTTTTAATCATCATTTTTTTTTTACATTCTCTCAACAACCCTATGAGGTAGAAAGTGCCACTGTCCCCATTTTACAGATGAGGAAACACTAATAGTGAAATTTCCAGACCACTGATGTGTGCGTGTGTCTGTGTGTGTTTGTGTATCTGTGTTCTAGCTCGGTGCCCCTATGTGGCCTTCACCTGGGCCAAGGGTCAGTGTGGTGCAGATGGTAAATATTTCAGGCTTGAGTCACAATCTCATTTGCAGCCCTTCAACTCTGCCCTTGCAGCATAAAAGCAGCCATAGATAGTACTTACATGGTAGGTGCGGCTGCTTCTACTGGAATGTTACAAAAACAGGCAGTGGGCTGCATTTGTCTGATGAAAACGTAGTTTGCTGGTCCTTGACCTGGGTGAAGAGCAATTCCTGCTACTTGTTAGGGCCCATCCTGTTCAAGTGCAGTAAGTCCCCTCTTCTCCTGGCTTCCGTTTTCTAAGTGGCTGGGTCCAGCTTGCTGGAGAGCTGACACAAGGTAACAACAGAAGATAAGGATCCTGGGAATCTGTAGTAAATGAAGCTGGGGACGCTCATTGGTCTCTATTAGTAAAGCGACAGTGTGCCAGCAGGGACAGCACTGAGGTCTGGTTGGCAGGAAATGGGTTACAGTTCTTAAGGGCAAGAAGACAGAAGTGCCTGGGTGGGACTAAGAACCCTGGTAGGGACTTGGTAGAGGAAATAGGTCCAGACAACAGAAAGCATTAAATGGGGGCTCAGACAAGTGTTCTGAGCTAAAGGCTTGTTTCCAGCCCTGAAAGGGGACGCAATTACAAAGGGAAGTTGAAGCAGAAGCATGGTCAAAGAACTGGACAAGAAGACAACGATGGAGAGGAAGCTGAGCATAACTTCGAATCCTGTCTAAATGAGAAGAGGGGGGAATCCAGGCCCAGGCTGCCTGAGCAGCGCAAGTGCAGGACTAACCAAGAGCCAGGCCTGCGACCAAACCCAGATGGGGACGTCAATAAAATCTCTGCCAAGGAAAGCAGACAGGATCTCCTTTCTTCAACCTATCTTTCTGCTCTCCTCTCAGGGTTCTTGCACAAAAGACAATGTCACAATTCAATCCTTACTAACCCACTGCATAGCCGTCACTTCACTGAACCCATTCAATCCAATAGATAGTAATTAAACACATAACTACGTTCCAAACACTGGGGACACAATCCTCAAAGCCATCGCTCTTTTCTAGTGAGGTAAACATAGGAGCAACTTAATTTAATATGAGAAAATATGGGTACAGACGCTCAGCCAAGCATGACTGGGGCCCAGGACAGTCCTGGCTAGAGGAAGGCCTTTCAGAAGAGAGTGTGGGCAAGACACAAGGATCACTTCTGTATTCTAATACAGGGCCTGGAAGGGCTCATAAGAATGAAGATCCGCCACTCATCTTACTAGAATTCATGTGGGACACTTAAACATCTAGGAATTCTTTCCCCTGAGAAACAGGAATCTATTAAACTTCCTGGAAGAAAAGGGACGGCTCTTACTAAACAACACGGAAGAAGAAAAAAAAAGAATTGTCTTATGACCTCAGAGCCCTTCTGAGAGAATGGACTTCAATAAATCTTGTATTTCTCTCACCAAAGGACATGAAAGAAAGCCTTTTCTTCTTACTAATTGCAGTTTAAAAGGAATTAGAAGTTGTAAAATTTCAGAAGAAATGGTTGTCAAGAACTAAGCTTTACCTCTAAAAGCTGATTTTAAAAAACCCCAGGCTCACAAAGATAATAAAAAATGCATTTAATAGCATGTCAATATACAGCTTAAATGTGTAGTAAGCCTTCTTTTAGTTAGTGCATTACAGGGATGAAGAGAAATGTCATTTGGAATGCACAGTTGAACGCTAGGCATCAGGGAGGCTAAGTCTTGGTGTTCTGACACTATTAAAATTCTGCTTTATGAAACAACCCCAGGTGCAGTGGTCTGTGCCAGTGCAGGGACTGATCAGGGCTAGTATGCAGCCTACAGTTGTAAACTGAATTGTATACAAGTATTAACAAAAGAATAAAATTTATTATTCACAAAACTAAAGTGGTTATCATAGAGCTTACAAGGAAGTACAGCCTAGAACTAATGAGTTGAAAAACTAGTTTTAAAAATAATAAAACTTACTGGACAGTTTTGGAAAATCATATTATAAAACAAAGAAAACAGTTGGCACAGTTTAACCACCTAATTTCTAAGTGCACTTTGTAATGTTCCTTGCAAGCTGCCACTTTTCCCAGGAGAATGACAAAAAGCTTCAGTCAGGTGTCACTGGCTTATGGTGGCGGGTTTGTTTGTTTTTTTTATTGCATTGCCAAGAGTGGATTTTAAGAAAAAACACTACAAAGGTTTCAAAAACCCTATTTATTCTCTATCATCAAAAATAGCAACAGGGGGACTTATACAACTTTTCTGTGAGTACCCACCAGTCTATTTTTTTTTCTTAAAAAAAATAGAAGTTAGTTAAAGAAAAATGATTTGGTTTTTAAAAAATAATGTAAGGAAACACTTAATCAGATAGCCCAAGGAGTCATCAGAAATATGTGTAGCAAGAAAGCTTCATTTGTGGCCCTCTCCGGCCTTTGCACGTCGTTACTAAACTAGAAAGAGAATGTACAGTACCAATATGTTCCCCAACCTGCTTGGATCAAATTGTTTTGTTTTAAACCCATTATTGCTAAACCAGAGTGTTGACACTGAGAGCCGAGGAGTCCACTCATAGAGGATAAAATTGAGAGGCTGCTTCTGAGGACTGGATTTCCACCTGGGCCATTTTGAACTGGGTGCACTGCAGCCACTTGCGGAGGGCTGCCAGGCCAGCACTGCTCTGGCCCGAGCCGGGCAGCGTCCTTAGGCTGTGGTGGTTCACGTTGTTCTGAATGGCCTGGAGGCGAAGCTGGAGGCCTGCGGATAAGTGCTGTTAAGAAAGGGCAGATGGTTTGGTTTAGTAACTTCCTCTGAGAGCTCAGAGCACCCTGGGGAAGGGCAATGGGCCACTTTGGAAAGCAACGCTTCACCTGGTTCCAGGGCTGGGTGGTGTGCACAGGGTGAACTCTCCAGTCTAGCAGGACTCAAGGGAGGGGACACAGGCTAGTCCTGTGTTTTCAGGGTCACCCCGGGCCCAACTCCATTTGAATAATGGCAGGTCATCTTTACTGACTCATTGCTATGGGACTGGGCAGCCAACATGCCAGGTTTATGGCTGACATATACACTTGTGCACAGCAGCAACTGCGCACATGGGGCTGGCATAGTGGAGAAGTTCTCTGACTAGGTTGTTGGGTTCTCCAAATTCAATTTGGCTTTTCAACAGGCAATCGGGGAATGAGGTTGACCAGCCTGTGTTAGGGTTTCCTTTGGGTAGAGTGCTTCAGGGGATTCTCTACACACAGTGAGTTACTAGAGTGTTTAGAAAAGAGCTCGGGTGTAGAGAGTATCTGCTGCGTTTTAGTATTAGTATACCTCCCTGTCTTCATGTTATGCGACACAAATAAGCTAGGTTAGAGTTTTCCTTCTTTGAGCTTGTTGGTTCTTCTTTGCACTGTGTAAAATTGCCAAGGATTATGGTAAAGCAGAGACACAGTGGGACAATTTGGGATGCTTCTAGGTAGGAAGAGGAGGGACCCAACTTCACAGTGAAAACTAGCACTGAAATGAGGTTTATAACAGTGCTGGGGGTCCTACCCCACTGGTGGCCACGAACAGCCCTAAGGCCATAGGTCAGGGCACTAACGTGGCCTGCAATGCAGACTACTGCCTTGCTCTCTCATTGTCTGGATATCTGCAGTCCCTCCCATTTCCTTGTGTACAAGCATCTCTCCCCAAATCAGAGCAGGAACTCAGCAAGGGTTTCTCACCTCTCACTCTCCCTGTACTCCCAGTGCCCCACGTGGAGGGACTGGCATGGAGAAGGCAGTTGGCTTTGCTATTTGAAAGTTGACCCCAGTAACCATGTTTGCTTATCAAAGAGTATGTCTGCCCTACAGTGACAAAATGTTGCTCCGGGTGAGGCCTGGGGATGCGCTATACCTTTGGTCAGTGCCTTCCCCTCAGCCTGCCCAAATTACCCTTCCATTTGATTTTAAATGTTCTTGTGTGTCAGATCAAGAGTAGATTCCTTCTAGCTCAGTTCTGTCACCTATTCAATATTTCTTAACAGAATTTGCATCACAGAAAAATTAACCTTCGTGGTCAGGAAACAACACTGGATATGTCTGGGATCAGATTCCTTGAGAATTCTCCAAAAAAAAAAATGACCACTTTGGGGTTTGGATTCCAATAAATAAACAGCCTTGGTCAGGTGCAGGGCTATCTCATCCATCTGCATCCCCATCAAATGTGGAACAGAGGCTTCTCTGTGGTCTGTCACCTTTCTATAGGATTTTTATTTGGCCCACAGGGTCTCTTGCATTTTTAGCCCTTAAGACCAATGCTAGGTTGAATTCTTCTTTCTCCATGGTAAATAAAGCATCAACAATCTCAGTGAATATTCTTGTGTTCTCTAGAGAAAAGAGAGCTTCCAACAAGCCCAGGGAGTAACTTACCTTGATATTTGACTGAATCATTGGCAACCACATAGGTATCAGCTGTATGGAGAAAGACAGAAGCCTCGTTATTATTGTTCTCTGTTCCCCATATTTCCAATACATCAAGGGAACACAGGCCTCACTGAATCTCTTTAACACCATGCAGGGATGTGGATCCCTGCAGCGGAGCTAAACGTTATCAGTAAAGTGTCTTTCTCAGGCCAAACCCTGCTGAGATGGTGGCATTTGGAGATTAATAAGCACCCCATGAGTGCCTGGAATGCACGCTGTAGAGTAAATGACTGATTGTGTCTTGAAAGCTACCAACCATGGGAAATTAAATGTGTATTTATTTAATTAAATTCTCACTTTATTAAAATAGAATTTCCTCCATGGGATCTTTAGAATTGAGTCTCTGAGTGGAACAGCCACTACATTTGCCTGTAGTCATTAAGAGAATGTCACTGGACAGCAGGGAAATGCTTCTGTAACAGAGAAAGACAACCCCTGGGGCTGCCTGGCTGTGCTTTGGAAGCAGAAATACAAGAAGATGAGGCCAGGCATCTATAGAGTGTGGGTGTCCACACCCTACAAGCAGCAGTCTCTGCAGGGGTGACATGTCTCCCTGCAATCCCATGTATTTGGCCCTGCTTCAAGGGCCAGGGGGGCCCACTGGAGTATTTCCCTTAGTAGCTCCCCTCTCTCTGCTTTGGTCTTTTGGTTGCGCTTCAGTTCTTTCAAATATAATTAAATATCTATGGTCTTACAAATCCACAAATCAGGGACAGAATGTAAAGTCAGTGTGTTCCACAGATCTTGTTTACATCTAGTTTAAACTGTGGAATTTAAATGAGGACTATGGTCCAATAAATTTGGAAATGTGGTTTCTTCATCTTGGTATTTCTAAGAAATTTGATATGCTAATATGTGTTGATTCATTTCACTCCCTGTTCTTTCCAGTCTTCCACTTCCACAGACTTCCATAGAGAAGATTGTTATGGTGCAAATGGCATCTGTCTGAATGGCGACTGTGCACGGACTACATTGTATCCTATCCTATCATGCCTCAGATTACTTTACTGGAAAGTGGGAATGTTGAAGAAGCAGTTAAGATGGAAGAGGGTGGGAACCTAGTCCGATACAGCTGCGGTCCTTATTACGTAGGGAGTTTGAAAAGAGGTACACATACAAGAAGAATACCATGTGGAAATGAAGGCAGAGATCTACAAATGCCCAAGGTTCATCAGAGAGCTTCCCTCTATAGCTATCAAAAGGAACCAACCCCGCTCACACCTTGTTGTCAGCTATCTGGCCTCTTGGGCTGCAGGAGAGTAAGCCTCTGTTGTTCACGCTGCCCAGACTGAGATACTTGTAACAGTGGTCCCAGCGGGAGGTCTTACAAGGTACTCCAGATAGCAAGGAGAAAGTATGAGGTGGCAGTGTGCAGGGAGAGGGGGTGGTGTCACATGACACCACAGGATGGGGCTGCTTAGGAGAGAGTGAGGACAAAACAGTACAGAAAAGCAGAGGCCGGGTCCATAGGTGAAGGACGTGTAGTTTATTCTAAATTCAATATAACTTCTGAAGAGGGACATCTCATTCATCATAAGCAGACTGTGACCCAGAAAGTCCTTGGGGTGAGGAAGGAAATGGAGAAGAGAATCAGGGCCTAGATAAGACCAGAGACAGTTTCTGGACATGAAGAGATTCCGCCTGTAGGAGGAACCTGTAATGGTCTGAGGATGAATCTGCTACTCCAAAGAAGAAAAAGTCAAAGGGATTAAGGTTTCTCACTTGGGCAAAATGGAGGGCACTGAAGAATGAAACAAATCACAGAGCCAGGAGCGGACTCCCACTGCACTGGAGAAAGGAAGTAAATGACCTCAGAGTTCACAGTCATAGCCATAAACTGCTGGTCTACACTAAATGTATCAAACATTTCCTTAAAAATAAAGTTAGCACGGCTGGGATATAGCTCAGTGGTTCCGGCGCCTGTCTTGCAAGCGCAAGGACCCGGGTTCAATCCCCGGTAACCACATAACAATACTGGGTGCGGAGACTCACCCCAGCGGCAACCAATACCACATACCAGTGCCGGGCGTGGTGGCTCACGCCTGTAATCCCAGCACTTGGGAGGCAGAGGCAGGAGGATTGCTGTGATGTGAGTTTGAGGCTGAGCTCAGGGCCAGCCTGAACCACAAAGCGAGACCCTGTCTCAAAAAACCTTAAAAAAAAAAATAAATAAAGTTAGCAAGGGCCAGGGAGTTAGCTCAGTGGTTCCGGCGCCTGTCTTGCAAGTGCAGGGGCTTGGGTTCAATTCCCCGGTAACCACATACATTACTGGGCGTGGAGACTCACGCCCAGCAGCAATCAGCACCACATACCACAGTGCCGGGCGTGGTGGCTCACGCCTGTAATCCCAGCACTCGTGAGGCAGAGGCAGGAGGATTGCTAAATTGTGAGTTTGAGGCTGAGCTCAGGGCCAGCCTGAACTACAAAGCAAGACCCTGCCTCAAAAAAAAAAAAGTGAGCGATGTGATAAACTGCATTTCTCCCTATGTTTTTATTTGTAAGGCTAATCTGGCTGCTGCTTACTCTTAACATTCCTTGGATGTATATAATTTTCAAATTTAGCTTCCACTGATGTTTACTTCTCAGCATTCGGAAACACAGTGTCTACATGGAAGCCAGGTAACACTCTAATGTACTGCCTTTAGATGTGGAATGTAGTGTATACCAGAAAATGTCACTGGGCCAAAACTCTACGTATCAGAGTGACACCCTCAATTCTCATTTTAAAAACTGTCGGATTAGACCAGGGATTCAGCTCAGTGGTTCTGGCACCTGCCTTGCAAGCACAAGGTCCCAATTTCGATCCCTAGTAACCACATACAACAATGCTGGGAGTGGAGACTTATGGCCACCAGCATTCAGAACCACACACCACAGTGTCGGCATGGTAGCTCATGCCTGTAGTCCCTGCACTTGGGAGACAGAGGCAGGAGGATTGCTGTGAGTTCAAGGCTAAGCTCAGGGCCAGCCTGAACTACAAAAGTGAGACCTATCTCAAAAACAAAACAAAACAAAACTGTATATGTATAACAGGTGGTATGAAAACGGAAGAAAATCTTCAGAAAAAGCAGGGGAACTAGGGAGTGGTGATGGGGGAAAGCAAAGAAGGGAAAGGAAAGAGCTGATGGTAAAAAGGAAAAAAAAAAAAAACTGTGGGCTTACAAAAGTTGTTGCCAGTGGGCCGGGGAGTTAGCTCAGTGGTTCCGGCGCCTGTCTCGCAAGCGCAAGGACCCGGGTTCGATTCCCCGGTAACCACATAACAATACTGGGTGTGGAGACCCACACCCAGCAGCAACCAGTACCACATACCACAGTGCTGGGCGTGGTGGCTCACGCCTGTAATCCCAGCACTCGGGAGGCAGAGGCAGGAGGATT
>PVIR01000929.1:41840-95184 GCA_004026965.1 Petromus typicus | reverse complement strand
TTGTTGCCAGAAAAGGCCATGTTCTCAGCCTTACTATGCTGGTTTATGCAGGCATTTTGAATGGCAAAGAATAAGTAGACTAAGCCTCTTTCCATATTCTGTCTGCAGAACAAAAAGCAAGCCCTGGGGGCTCTAATGTTCACAGACTTTTGTTGACTTTGACTATTTATATGAGTTTGATATTTGGGCATTACCTGAACTAATCTTCTAAGAATCCTGAGGACTCAGGAAGGTGGGGTTCAGGGAAAGCTGGTGAATGCTCTGGTCCTGGGTGGCACCTTTCTCAGTGCTGCTACTGGTTCTAAAAGCCCATACAGTAAGTCCCTGACTTAGGTGAACTTTCACAGAAAAAGCAAGCCTGTGCATTGGGAACATCAGCATAGATACAAACAAATCAAGAAAGTAGCTCTTGTGTCCAATGGACCTTGTCACAGTTGTGCTGCTGTGTGCTTACAGTATAATTCGATAGTGTGCAGTACTTGTGTGTGTAATTTTTTATGCTTTACATTGTATTTTATGTCAAAAGTATGATTCATATTTTTGGACTTACAAAAGAATCCAGCTTCTCTAGGTTCTCCCAGAACGGAACTCCATAAGTTAGGAACTTATTGTATAAGGTATTGTAATAGGAATGTTGGTTCTAAAAGAGTTTATATTTTTGTTTCATGGATATAACATGTGATCACATGATTCTAAAATACATTTGCAAAGATCTTTGTGATTTACAAAGCACATGAGTGAAGGCATCCGGTTAAAGCTCATCAGTAACCATAGCATTATATGACCCAGAATCCTCCTGATTTAGGACTGCTAATTTAACTTACTGAATAACATTCATTTTAGCTCTCTTTTGCTGGTAACTCTGACAAAACTGATAGTAAGAATCAGGTGTAATTTATTTTAGCCTCACAATGTTATAATAGAGTTGGTCAGGTATTTTTTCCTTCTCCAGAAACAAAATCCAGTAAAGTGAAGTACATTTTTAAAAATATGTTTTTTCAACAAAATAAGAGGGATACTTTCCCTCTTATCTTGGTTTATACTACAAAATAAATGAAAAATCTGATGCTTGGTTGGACTATGTTCATTTCACCTCAGCTTATTCCAGCTCTCAAAATTAAAATTGGTGGTGAAACATTCCCCTTCAGGTAAGATGGAGTAGCAAAAACCAGACTCTCCATCCTGCATGTAACAATCAAAACTCTGAACAATATAAAGGCTTTTAGATATTTGGCAATGGGCAATGCAGGAAAAGAATCACTGAAGGAAGGAAACACAAGGTGATCCCTACAACAATCCACGCTCGCTACCTAAGAACAGCGTCTGGGCCGCTCCACAGGGAGGCAAAACCCAGATGTGCCCAGTGGTCTACCTGTCACTGGAGTCCAGCGAGGTCCTGACTACAGTGTGCAGGGGAGAGGCCTGGAGAGGAGACAGCGGCACAGAGAGCATGCACAGGTTCCCAAGGGACTGGCTTTGAGTCCTCTGAGAAAGCTACTCAACAATGAAGGCAAAAAACAAAGACAAGCAAATAGAGTCAGAAGGAAAACTGGCTACATAGGGTTAAGAAGAGTTTGTATTCTTACTAACCAGAGTAGAAAAATCTTGTAACTCACAGAGTCAGGGGAGTACTTACAGGAGAGTGGTGTAAAGCAAACAGCTCTAGTGAAGAAATATTAGCCCTAAGGAATCCTACTGAACAAAGCCGTAATGGTTCAGGTCTAACATGTTCCCCAAATTCATGTGAATGGATGAAGTCACTGATAAGTTTGCCAGTGAATATGTTGTTATGAGGAGGGTCCTGGTTGGAGGAGATGTCACTGGAGATACAAACTGTAAGGGTACGTTCTTATTCTCAGCCCCTTCTCTCTCTCTCTTTAGCTCTTCCCTACTCCCAGCTGCCTGGCTGCAATGGGTTGAGTAGCATTCCTCTGCTGTGCCCTTTGGCTGTGATGTTTCTACCTTGGAACCAGCAAAACACAGGCTGAATCCTCTGGAGCTATGAGCCAAAATAAAATTTTTCTCCTCTGAGTTCTGTACATCAGGTATTTTGTCTCAGTAATGAAAAGGTGACTAATATAAAAACTTAAATAAAAAAGATAAAAATATTTTAAATAATTTAACTATGTCATTGACTGGAACTTAAGAATGTTTAAGTGGATATAACATACATGAATATAAAAATAAAAGTTTTTGTGAATGTAAAGTGTGAGTATAAAACTATCTAATGCAAGACAAAATAAACTTTACAATGTCAAGAGCCCAATAAATAATTACCAGGCATGGCAAAGAAACAGGAAAGGGAAAATCAACCAACAGGGGAAAACAAAACAAAACAAAAAGTGACATAGATAACAGAATTTGTAACAAGGACATTAAATCTATTTTAAAGTTAAGAAAGAATAAGAAAGACTGAGTATGTTAAACAGGGGCACTGAAGATAGCATTTGAAGAAACAATGGCTGACACTTTTCCACATCAAGTGAAAACTAAATTTACAGATACAAGAGCTCAGTGAACTTAAGGACAAGCATGGAGAAAACTATACTAAGATATATCACCATAGAACTGCCTAACACAGCAGCAAAGACAAAAACCTTCATAGCAGCCAGAGTAAAACGACAGATTACATACAGATGAAAAAAGACAAAAATGACACAGATTTCTTGTTGGAATAAATGTGAACAAGCAGACAGTGGAAGAACAACATTAGACTACTGAAGAACAAGAAAAGCCAAAACACTGTCAATCCAAAATTCAATATCCAGTGAAATTGAAGGCAAAATAAAGAATGCATTAGACACATAAAAGCTAAGGGTTAAAAAAAAAAGGTAATAAAAGATGCAAGTTTAGATTTATAAAAAGGCATGTAGAGCAGTGAAAATGGCAAATATAAACATGGCGATAATTGCAAATATAAATAAACATAAAACATGTTTAAAATCTCTTGAAGAGATAACTGTTTAAAGCAAAATAACAGTGTATGGTTTGGTTATTAACATGTATACAGGGAAATTAGATGACAACTGCTGCACAGAGCCAGGTGGAGGGAAATGGAAGTACATAGCCATACAGTTCCTACAAAATAATGGAAGTGTTATATCACTACTTGGCAGCAAACTGTGTCAGTTTAAGTGCATTTTATAAACTCTAAATCATCCACTAAAATGTCAACAACAAAAGATAAAGCTAATAAGATTGTGAAAGATGCACCTCTAAATAATCTGTGAGCCAAAGAAGTCAAATGGAAAGGAAGAATCCTGAACTGACTGGAAAAGAAAATAGAATCAGAATTTGAGGGAAACTGATTAAAGTACCACTTAAAAAGAATTTTAGGCAGTATGGGCACAGCTCAGTGGTAGAGTGCCTGCCTAGCATGTGCACAAGTCCTAGGCTCAATCCCCAGCTCAAGCAGTCAACCAATCAATCAATTTAAAACAATAAATATTGATGTTTGAAAAGAAGAAAACTCAAATTAATAAGCAAAGTTTCCATGTTGATAAATTAGACAAAGAAGAGGAAATCTAAGTAAAATTTAATCTTGAGATTCTCAACTCAAAGGAAGACACAAAAAGAGAATAGGGGACAAAGAACAGATGTGAAATATGAAAAAACAAGCAGCAAATGTAATCATAATAATACAACAAACTACACGAGATCAAAATGATCTAAAATCCTTAATCAAAAGGAAGAGATTATCAGACTGGATTTTTTAAAAAAAGCAACATCCAAGTATATGTCCTAAGAAAGCACTTTAAATATAGACATAGATAGGACAAAAATAAGATGTGCCCACCTAACATTAAACAAAAGACGGACCACTTTTAATAATCCTAAATATTTGTGCATCCAGGAACAGTGAGTGCATCACAATAGCTATACAATAAGAACTGGCTGAGGAGAAGTAAAGAAAGCCACAACTACAGGGATATTTCAATTCCCTCTTCTCAATATTCAAGAAGGAAAGACACAGAAGGCTTGAACAACACTATAAACAAACCTAAACTAATTGGTAGGAAATTCTATCCAGCAGCAGCAGAAGACATATTCTTTTCTAGTGCACACAAAGCATTTATTTAAAAAAGTAATATTCTGAGCTACAAAGCAAATTTAAAGAATGTGAAATGGTTTAAATAGAATTAAGCCAGAAATCTATGACAGAACAGCTTCAGGAAATACCAAAAATTTGGAAACTAAATCATACATATTTAAATAATCAATAGTCCTTAAAAGAAAGAAAAGTATTTTGAATTGACTAAAACTGACACCACAACTAATGCTTTCAGGCAAATTGACATCACCATTCAAAAATGTTTTATAGAAGTCTGATATCAGTGACCTTCCCTATGGGAAACTAGAAAACAATAAAAAAAATGTAACCTAAGTGATGAAAAATAAAATAACAAAAGAAAACAGTAGAGAAAAATCAGTGAAAACCAACCCAAAACTAGTTATATTTTTTAAAACCAAAATTGGACAGATGAAGAAAAAGGATAGTCACATTTCACCAAAATTAGGAATGATGAAAATGGTATAACTATCCTACAAATATTAAAGTACACTAGACATATTATGAACAGCTTCATGTCAATAAATTTGACTGCTTTGAAAAAATAGACAAATTCCCTGAAAGATACACACTACCAAAGCTTACTCAACAGTAAACACATACTTGAGTATCTCTACATTTATTTTTAAATTAGGTTTGTAATTTTAAGTCTTTCTTCAAAGAAAATTCTAAATTCAGGTGGCTTCATTGGTGAGTTCTACCAAATATTTAGGGGACAAAAAATATCAATTCTACACAATTATTTTCGGAAAACAAAATAATGCTTCTTAATTAATTTTATGAGGTCATTATTATTCTGATATTAAAACCAAATATAGTTATTACAAGAAAAGAAAATTATGGTCCCATATTCCTCATGAACATCAATCAAAATTTTACAAAGCTAGCAAACTGAATCCTGCAAAAGGACACCGTACCATGGTGAAGTATGGTCTGTCTCAGGATTACAGGTTGGCTTAACACTCAAAAAAATCAATCAATGAAGCATCATATTAGAAGTAAACAAAATAGTCATAATATAACCATTCCAGTGGGTGTAAAAAACAATTTGACAAACCCAGTATCTATTCCGAACAAAAAAAAAATTCCTTCATACTAGGAATAAAAGAGAAATCTACTCAATTTGCTACAGTAATCTATGAAAAATTACCAACTAACATTGATGTTTAATGATGAAAACTAAATGCTTTCTTTCTAGAATCAAAAACAAGGTGAAGTTTCCTGCCTTTACCATTTCTATTCAACTTGTACTACAGGATCTAACTAGAGCAATAAAAGAAGAAAAAAGAAATAAAAGGAACAAATATTAAAAAGGGAGAAAAAAATCCTTCTTTACAGAAAATCTGATAAAATCCTCAAAAAGGTTACTTGAATTAATAAATGTCTCTACTGGCTGGAGATTTAGCTCAATGGTTCCGGCATCTGCCGGGCAAGCACAAAGGCCCAAGTTGGTCCCCGATACCACATATCACAGTTCTGGGCATGGTGGCTCATGCCTGCAATCCCAGCATTTGGGAGGCAGAAGCAGCAGGATTGCTGTGAGTTCCAGACCAGCCTGGGAAAAATGTTACCACCAACCAATTCACAGAGCCACTTTATGTCAATGTTGCCCAGTAATATTTTAATTCCTGTGTTATAAGCAGTTATAGTCTAATATGACAGAATTGGTTAACAAAGGGAGAGCAAGAACAAAAATAACACAATAACCAGATGTTAAAAGGGTGGTGATAGAAGCCTGAATCTTCGAGTCCCAACTCTAAATGTTAAAACTAAAGCTATTTTATTTTCCTCTTCAGAAAGTTAATTCAAAGCAAATCCGCATTTGTTTTTAGGAGCAATAAATGGTCTATAAAAATCTTAAGATTTTCCTACCTTGACAAAAATGGTTGAATTGCATTCTTGCAATGCCTCCATTAAACTAATCACATGGAGACATACCATTTCCACCATCTGAAACAACAAACGTGGAAGTTAGTTCCACTCCCAGTGACATGGAAATCTTGTGAGTTAGTCACAGCTGCAGAGGACGGAAGCCTTGTGCTCAGGGTAACTTTGTGCATAACAGCCACAGGGGACCACGGGGAGTGATTTCCACCCACTTTGAACACTTCAAACCCAAAACAAAATTTTAGAAAGCTCCAGAGGTTTTACAGTTGCCATGCCTTCCTCACCCAACCTGGCTACCAAGGGAAGTCAAGCATCAAGCTCACTAATCTACACCACACAGTGACTCACACCAGAGAACAAACGGCTTCTGCTTCCTTCATTTCCAGCTGCATAACTCTCTAGGCTTAGGTCTTTTTCTCTGCTTTGATCCTTTCTCCACTGCTTCTCATCAGCAATGGCTGCTTAATTTTACTACAGCCCTGCCTCTGAAGCCTTACTTTATGTGGAATAAGGCAGCCATGCTTACCACAGTTTAAAAGTAAAGCACAGATGATGTCCTTCACAAAAAATGCCTAAGGCCGGATTTTAAACCCTCCTGGTGGTCTTTGCCAGACTGACTTATTTGGTCTAACAACATTTTCTTTTTTTTTCAGTTTTTTGAGACAGGGTCTCACTTTGTAGTTCAGGCTAGTCCTGAACTCAGCCTCAAACTCAGCAATCCTCCTGCCTTTGCCTCCCGAGAGGTGGGATTACAGGCAGGAGACACCGCACCCAGCACTGTGGTATGTGGTACTGATTGCTGGTGGGCATGAGTCACCCTGCCAGGTATTGTATGCCATTATCAGAAATCAAACCCAGGCCCTTGCACTTGCAAGGCAGAGGTCGGAACCACTGAGCTAAATCCCCAGCCTTAACAACATTTTCATGATAAAATTAACTCAAGTTCATTTGTAAGAAATTCGATTGAAACGCATTTGTTTTTGACATCTGAATGTTGACAGTGATTTGGAGGAGGGTATTACTGGTGTTAAAAAAAACTAATGACAGTGAAAGGAAAATTTTAATCTTCAGCTTAAGTGTAAGGTCCCAGTTTTACTGCCTGTAAAATAACAATAGAATACCTGATCTCCAAGTTCTCCTTCAGTTCTGGAATCTTTAATCCAATCAATGAAATGATACGCATAGAAAACATAACTGTGGATGCTAAATTTTCCACATAAATTTCCTGTGTTTAGAACTAATATTTCTCTCTCTATGTAAAATCACAATGTGTACTTCTCTAAAGAAAATGCTTAGCTAAAGGAAAAATAGTCTCTTTTCTAATTAGAGCCAAGAGAAAATATTTCTTGGACTAACATTCAGACAATTAACAAATCATGCCCAAGTGCCTCTTGCAAATAGAGAAGTGTTTAGTTTCCGGAACACAGGGATCAACACCAGGATGGGCTCCCAGGTTCCTTCCTTTTCGTTGACAAGAATTCCACTAGTGATAAATACCTTCCTAACCAAGGCACAGCCTCTGCCTTCCCAGCTGAGAAACCTCATCCACTCTTGGAAATGAAACTCAGTTCCTTGTGTACGTCTTTCATATGCTCTCTAGCTGACTGGGGAGGACCAGCTCAAGCTTGTTTAATGAAGTGAGCTCAGACCAACCATTGCTCAGGTATCTTGCAGAGGCAAAGCCATCAACATTGCAAGCGAGGGTGCAGTGTGAAGCCTACTTATCAGGCCACACAGAAAGGTGAGGCTCTTTTCAGGTTTTAAGCCCTGAGAAGAACTGTGGGCAGTCTGACTTAAAACCACAGGAAAAAAGAAGATAACCTAATGGGCCATAGTTTTCCCCAATTACTGTGAAATCCAAAAATTATTTTTATTCTCTCTCCTAAAACTGATTTTATAACACCAAATTAGCTTAAAGGTAGGAATTTCATATGAAGTTAACTTGGTGTTAGGAAAGACAAAATTGTTCTTTGGGAGTTTTAAAGTATTTATGGTATAAAACATGATATTTTGATGTATGTGTTATAAAATGGCTAAATAAGCTATTAGTACATACATTACCTTCTATATTTATCATTTTTGTGGTAAGAACACTTAATATCTACTCTCTTAGCAAGCTTCAAGAATGGCTGCCATGGGCTGGGGATTTAGCTCAGTGGTTCTGGCACCTGTCTTGCAAGCGCAAGGGCCCGGGTTCGATTCCCCGGTAATCACATACCATACTGGGCGTGGAGACTCACGCCCAGCAGCAACCAGTACCACATACCACAGTGCCGGGCGTGGTGGCTCACGCCTGTAATCCCAGCACTTGGGAGGCACAGGCAGGAGGATTGCTGTGATGTGAGTTTGAGGCTGAGCTCAGGGCCAGCCTGAACCACAAAAGTGAGACCCTGTCTCAAAAAACCTTAAAAAAAAAAAGAATGGCTGCCATGATATACAATAGATCTCTTGGATTACTCTTTGTTTTTCAACCAAAATTCTTCAGCAAGTAGGTCATACTATGACAAATCACTGATCTACCTATATACTTTTATGACTGAGATCTATAAAAAACCAGTAGCCTGAGAGATCAGGAATGGGACTGTACGACAGAGGGGAAACATCTCATGAACTCACCACTTTGTTATGAGCCATTAGTTGCAGGATGCTTGGCGTCACCCTGCTCCAAAACTCTAGAGCTGTCAGTATGGCCGTGAAGCTGAATTCATTCTGATTTTGGACGTTTGTAGCCACGGCACTTTGTTCACAGTACACTGTCCAGAGCTGAGCGAAGATGAATGCGTGGAAGAGGGAGCACATGTGCAGCACAGAGGTCTGGAAAGGAAGAAAACTGGCGCCAGTGCTGTGTGCCACAGACTGCGGCCTTGTCAGGGAGCACAGCCAAAGCACAAAGTGCGAGTTACACACTGATTCATCACTTTAAAACAATCAGCTCCTCACAGTCAGCAGGGGCATATTCAGAGAAAAAAGTATCTTTTCAAGGAGGAGGCACCTTAATTTGCAGCAAAAGGCAGATACCACCCCTTACCCTTTAAGGAAAGTAACATTCCTACCCCTAAACTAGGTCACAAAGGATAATCATGCTGCCATTTTAGGATGTTTCTTCGTCTATAAAATGGGGATTATCCCATTGTACTATTGTACAAAGAGATGGCATGGGGAGGAAATGAAGTAATATTCGTGATGTACTGCCCAGCACTGACTCATGGTAGCACCACCAGCAGCAGCAACAGCAGCAGCAGCAGCAGCAGCAGGAGCTGGGGCACTTTGACCAGTGGTGAGCCTGCAGGAAGTGAGGGCCTGTCATGTGTCGGGGACAGTGCTGGAGGTGTTTCAGAGACTACTTCTATAATTCTCAGACCACCCCCTCACTTACTTTACAGATGAAAACCTGAAGCTCAGAGAGGTTAAATCACTATTTCAAGCTCACAAAATTACAGATGCCATTGTTCAAATTCAAACACAGCCTTAAAACAATAGGAACTGAGTACCTGATTCCTTTTGCAAACACCACTCACATCATTTAGATGAGTGCTGTATTTTGTCATGTAGTCAGCCTCGCCCTCAATCCTTTCTGCCCCACCAAATTTACCAGGACCTCCCAGAACTCACCCAATATCAAGGAAGGGCTGCTCTCTTTTTGTAGCTGATTAATAGTTATGGGCTTGTATGTAAGAGCCTATGATAGATGCCTGCCTGAAGTCTACTCTGTCTCCTTAAGCATATCATCTGTCTCTATAGTTTATAAAATTCTTCTGTCTAGGTGATTCCACTGTAGGCTACAGTAAGCTTCCTAGTACATTCCTATTTTCATGTTTCCCTAGGGATCTGAGTTGAAAAGATAAGTGTACAAAGAATGAAAAGGAACATAAATTTTCCTCTAGTTCATCTTTGGTTCTGAAAACTGATCACAGAATTTTTATTATATTCCTAGGCCTTTATTTCTCTTCATTATATTAAGACAGAAAGGCCTGAAAACCCAACTCTTGCTTGCCTCCATAATTTATCTTCATAAAAATAAGCCAAAAAACAATTTAGGGGAAAAAAGGCAGTCTGAGAATCTAAACAACTTTAAATTAAGCATTAGCACAAAGTTCCTTTTCTAACATCCACAGGAGGGCAAGTGACAAGATGCATTTACTTCTCTGAAGAAGCATAATTGGCTGATAAGGGTTTCTATTAGCAATTTCCATGCATATGGTCCTAATCTTGCAGAATTACTTACCTTTGATTGCTCCGGAAATCCAATCAGGATAACAATAAGATGGTCTGCAATGTGGGAACCTGCATCCAGAGGTATGGGGAGACAGGGAGAGGAGGTATTTGGACACACTGCATTATGAGTAAGGGAACCCAGAAGCAGCCAGGACAGCAAACGGATGTGGGAGACACACTCGATGAATTCTTTAGGTCTGTTGGAGAAGGAAGCATTAAAGGGATTAAAATGTAGACTTGCAGATAATCATATACAACAAAACACCAAGGTAATAGTGCACTCAACAAATGACATATTTGTTTTTCTTGTTTTCCACTTGAATCCTGGATCCTGGCTTCTTGAGGAAAGAGCAGCATCTGGTGACAGTTAGGTGTCGTTCTTCTGTGGCCTGGCATTCTCTCTGACTGGCTTTTTCTGAACCTGGAGGCGGATATGTCTCCAGCCACACATTTTCCTTCTAGCAGGACTTTCTTCCCCTCTTCTCCACCCCTCCCACTCTGACCTTCCCTCTCCAGGAAGGTTAACCTTGCAGAATCACAGGCTCCATCCTGTTGTGTTCCTAAGGAAACCAGCCTGTGTTTGCCTCTCTCTTCTGCAGCCTCACCTAGATGCGGGTTTGGGGCATGCCCCTCCTTGTACTCTATCCCTGCTGTCACTTTGATTCCAGCTATAAGCTAAGTTCCTTGAAAGCATGGGTCACATAGTGCTAGATAAGTATCTACTACTGATCTATCTTACCAGTTGAAATTGAGGTATGTAGTATTCTAAGCTTTACATTGTCATTATCCATGAGGATGACTAAGGCTTCTGTAAGTATAAGGGCAGCAAACCGCAAAGTGCTCAGGGCCAACAAATCAGTACAAAGATGGATGCCGACCTCCATCTTCCTAACCAAGCATATTCCACTCTCACAACTCTTCAGTGCACTTGTGAGCTCTGCTTACGCCCCAGAAATCCAGGGGTGTTTCCTGCCTTATTTATCTCCTTCTAATACTGGAATAATAAAATAATCTTACCCTTGCTGCATTGCAGAAGGAGGATGATAGAGCCAAGGCAGGTAGCGGATCACAGCCTTGTTATCTCTGTGGTTGCCCCGGGAGATTTCCATAGCTGCAATTTGAGCCAGACCAACTTTGAGATGTCCACCAAAGGTATCTTCATGCAGAGGCTGAGAGCATGTCTTCATATGACTCTACAAAACCAAAGGATGTTTTTGGCAGATGCCTGGAAACTTTTCAGGCCAGTCTTTTAAAAAATCAGGCTAGCCATCCCCCAACTCCTATCACCACTTCAAACATACAACCTGCCTAAACTTTTTCAATGGCTTCAAAGTGTTTTCAGGACAAAGGAGGAAACAGTGCTTTGCATGGCCTTCCGAGGCCTACTGCAGCCTCGACCTCTCACCCGTTCATCCATCCTGGGCTCCCACCACACTGGCTCTGTGGTCCCTGCCCACCCCAACCGCTGCCCTGCTGTGCCTCTCCTTTCTTTTCTCATCAAATTGCTCAGATTTTAGCTCATGTCATTTCCCTTAGGAACCCTTCACTAAACTCTGTGGCTGGTCCATGCCACTATCTCTTGTTCATAGCAATTATGAGGGTCACAAGTTTACTTTAGCTTGTGTGAAATGTTCACCAAACTTTGCTTCCTAGTAGACTACATATTAAATGAGGGTAGCTACTGTGTCTGTTTTTGCTTATCACTGCAACTCCAAAGCCTAGAATAGTTTCAGGCACATTATGGTGAACAATTCACATTTGCTGGGTTAATTCTGAAAGCTTTCTTTGTTCAGGAACTTAAGACTTAGGTTCTATACCTAGTCAGCCACACAGCCTCAGATAAGCCTTTTTGATCTGTTTTTTAAATCATAAAGACATGGGGTCAGGGATTTTGCTCAGTCATGTCCCACCTGCCTGGTAAGTGCAAGGTCCTGTGTTCAATCCCTGGTACCAAAAAAATAATAATATGTAAAGTCAGGAGGTCAGATAATGTCCATAGTTCCTAACTTTTCAATCATTATGGATATTTCTTAGTATTTTTCAAAGTATCTGTAAAACAAGTTCAAAATGTTTGAGTGACAATTGTTTCCTCTTATTTATGCATCAAAATCATTTAAGTGTGGGCAATGAGATTCAGCAATCAGTAAAGAGGATATGACCAAATCCAGAAACAACTGGGTTTAGGCATGGTGAAAAATTTTCAGCTTACGTTCTGATTCTCCTTGATACTTAGCATCTGCAAATCTACCACAATCATAAGAAACACTCTAATTGCCAGCAGAGTTTAAAACTTGAGCTCAAGGAAGATGAAGCTGTTCTTTAGATTCCTGTTTATCAAATAGGAATCATTTGGTGCCAGAACACAATTTGGCTGCTCTCTGAACCATGTTTGGATTCTCATCTGCCCACTGTCTGGGACCTTCCTCGAATCCTCCAATTATTAATTTTTTAGCTCTTCAGTTGAACAGTAACAGAGAAGTGGACTTGCATGAGTGGTTCATCCCACTCTGAGAAGCAATCAGTATCAACAACTTCACTTGGATTTTGTTCATATGCAATTTAAATTTTGTTCTGTTCCCCTTGTTTATTTTCTTGACAAAGATAGCTTCCATGCAGATAAAAATAATAAATGATTTATGTTTGCATACTTTGCTACAGTTTAAAAAAGTCTCTTCACATATGTTATTTTATACCAGCCTTAATACAGTCAGAAAAGGAACTTACAGATTTGCTTGGTAAATGAGGTCACTGAAGCTCAAGTTAGTTAAATGAGTCTACGTGGGACAATGAAAGAGGGATTAGGAGTCACAACAGCCTTAAATCCAACTTGGACTTCATTACTTACTTGTACTTCATCACCCTAAACCTCAGTTTCCACTTTTATAAAACGGGGGTAATACTGTGGTACAGACATTGTGAGAACTGAATAAGTGACAAAAGTGAGATTATACACAAAGCTACTATCAGGTGAATATCCTCTCTTTTCTTTCCTTTTTTTGATTTGTTTAGTTTTTGGTACCAGGGATCGAACTCAGGATCTTGTCTATGCCAGGCAGGGACTGGAGCCACCGAGCTAAGTCCCTGACCCTTTCCTTTTTTGCAGAACCAGATCCTGGTTCTTCAGAACCCTCAAAAATGAGTTTGTTGTTCATTTTGCAGTGTTGCAGCTCCCTCCCTGGGTAGCAATAAATTTCCACATGGTTCCTAAAAATGTGCCCATATTTTGTGACCCTACAAGGTAGAAGCTGTCTTACCTTCAGCTTGGTTAATGTGTGCATGTCTGCCATGAAGTCCAGCACTTCACTGATGTACTGCCGCATGCACTCCATCGCCGCAGTCCCGCACTGAAACATAAGGACACGCCTGGGCCACAGCCTCATCTCCAACAACCTCCATCTCTGTCTCACCCTACTGTGCACTGTTTACTAAGGAGTTGTCTCATTTCCTGGATTTCTGACTCACTCCACTATTCTCTGCATGGGGTGTGACTGTCTGCCCACAGTCAGGACCAGAGCTGCTAAAAGGTTTGTGACAGAGAGCAAAGAAAGCAGGGGAAGCCTATGGGAGACAGAATTAAATGCTGTTTCCACTACATATACAAAATATATACACATTATATGTAACTATATAAAACACTCTGTTTGCGGAGTCAAAAATTCTTATATTCAAGCCACGTCATGTTCTTGCTGGGGATAAATAAAAGAAAGTAAATAGTCATCTTCTGTACATACTTAAGTATGTTTGGGAAATTTTAAAGGAAAAGAAAGTTTGTGCTGTAGGTTTATTAAATAGCGTGGACTTGCTCTCTCAGGGCAATGCAGCACATTTAGGATTATAGCAAAGCAAAGGGAAGTGAACAGACAGGCTGCTACATCAAAGCCATGTGACAGAACCCGCATCAGGCTGGGTATAATGGGGATCAAAAGCAGGCAGTCTTTGAAGCCATATGAATACTATGCTAAAGGGCTCTCTGGGCTTTCTTTAGGAAAATCTGGAACATTATGTACTTAACTAGCTCTCATTTTCCCATATTCATGTAAATCTGCACAGTACTGAACTATATCACCTCCTCTCTCTTCTAGAATGTCACGCTTGTCAGTTCTTCTGACAGGATAACAAACAGTAAAATAAGGTCATTGGCAGTCTGTCAGACTGTTTTCCAAGCATTTCATATGTTCTAAGGTTTTCTCCTTTTAATTTAAATAGAGTGAAGGAATTATAAAAGGTTATTGTGTTCCTGGTTTTGCGATATGAATCCTTTAGTGCAAGAAGGATTTCCCCGATTTATTCCACTTTTTCTGACCTTTCACATGTCATGCAAATAGGGGCATACGCTCTATTCTTTAATTTCTTGAAAGGGATTTGTTTCTTCTATAAGAAATATTTTATATCAGTTCAACTAGGCAAATGTCACAGCAGATAATTACTAAGAGTATTATTCAGTATTTGTCTTTTAAATTTGACTCTCAGGAAATGAGAGCAGAGAAGTTATTATATAGTTACTGTATTTCAGGCAGCAACTACATTCAGTAAAAGATTTAAAATTCACTTTACAGTTAGGAGAGTCTTCAAGAGCCATCTATACTAGTAAAACAAAGCATATGAGTTTTAATCTTCCTTTTTATTTTGCAAAGCTTAGGTATAACCTTAGATGTATTGTTTTTAATGAACAAAAAATAGTAAGTCAAGCTCCATTTGTTTCATAAGGCTGATATCTGTTTCAACAAGAAAACTTATAATAAAGGAGCCAAGCATATATTCTAATCTTAAACATATGAGGTGAAGTAAATCACATCCAGTTCCCCTTAAAAATATTTGATTGGGCTGGGGATTTAGCTCAGTGACACTGTACCTGCCTTGCAAGCTCAAGGTCCTAAATTCAATCTCTGGTACCACAGGAAAAAAAATCTGATTTTAAGAAAATCATCTTTCTTACATTACAGAAGTAACACATGTTCACTGTAGAAAATTTGGAGAATACAAATTACTAAGAATGAATAAAATCACCCCAGGCCTTTGGATTTAGTTCAGTGGTTCCAGAGCCTGCCTTGCAAGCACAAAGGCCCAGGTTTGATCCCCGGTAACCACATACAACAATGCCGGGTGTGGTGACTCATACCCACTAGCAATCAGTATTAACTATCACAGTGCTGGGTGTGGTGGCTCACACCTGTAATCCCAGCACTCAGAAGGCACAGGCAGGAGGGTTGCTCAGTTTGAGGCTGAGCTCAGGGCCAGCCTGAACTACAGAGCAAGACACTGGCTCAAAAAAAAAAAAAAAAAAAAAATCACCATAATCTTAATTCTTGCCTTCCAACTCTTTGAAAACCACTGTTAATATTTTTCCCCGAGGTTTCTGAAACACACATAATAAATATGTTTTTTTATAAAACTGAAATAATTTTTCCCTAACTTACTTGTTAGTGAAATCCATCATAAGTATTTTCAATTAATTAAACACTCTTTGAGACCTTGATTTGGTAGTCACATAACATTTCATATTATGGTTCCTCTTATTTAAACAATACCTAGTGTTGGATATTGATTTTTGTTTTCATGTTTCTACTATTTTTAATGATGCTTTCATAAATATATATAAATTTTTGGTGTATACTTATTTTCTCCAACATATTTCTAGGAGATTGTGGAATTGCCCTCCAGCAAGATTAGTTTCACTACCACAATTAATCTGAGCCCTAACCTTAGTACCACTAAGAAAGAAAGGAAAAAAATCTGCTGAAGGAGGAAGAAATGGGGAAGTACTAGCTGATGGATACAAAATGTCAATTCAAGATAAATAAGTCCTACAGCTCACTGTGAAGCATGTTGCCAATACTTGGCAATGCTACTTAAAAATTTGGCAAGAGGGCCAATCTTATATATAAAGTGTTGTTAGGGCAAAAAATAAGTGGGTGAAAGAAACTTTTGGAAATGACAGACATACATAGATTGTAGTGATGATTCCCCACAAATTAATAAGGTAATGTTTTTTAAAAAGGGAAGAAAAGCCTCTGATCTACTAGTCTGTTTGAATATTTATATTTTCAAATATTTTAATATTTTATTTTACTGTCATTTCTATTTTATTAATTTAGAATTGATTATGAGTAGGGCTTATTGGTCATCAGAATAGTTCTATGTGTGAATCTTGTAACTACTGCCTTGTTACTGTTGAAATACTTATCTTAACTGTTTTTGATAAATGTGTTATGCTTCGGGAATGTTATTTTTTTCTAGCTATCAATATTCAAAATATTGAATCCTAAAGAATTAATCAGCAGGGAAACAACAAGTGTGCATGGAGAGTGGCTTCTCCTCAGGTCTAATTCTCTTCTTCCCTGGTCCTCAAATGAGCCACACTTCCCATCTTCTCTTCCAGGTAGAGGGGACACAGGCCTGGGTTCTAGCCAATGGAATGTGGGTAGAAGAAATATGTACTCTTAGATCTGAACCATGAAAATCTTCCACATAACACATTCTCTTTTCTGTTCTGAACCACCAGCGATTGCAAACGAAGGAAGGAGCCTGCTCTCTGGGCATCTGTGCGGAAATCCCCTTCTCCTACTAATCAGTATGCTCACTTACACCTTGCAGAGATAAATAATAAGTTTCTTTTGGGCTAAGTTGCTGAGATTTATCTGATAGAACCTGGCATTACCATAAAAATCTTTTTTAAAAACACGGTATACCAATTCTACTCCCTGAAATCTATTATAAATAGTCTAAGTGGACAAAGAGTCAAGCACAGAGATGTTCTTTGCATATTAATTACAGATGCAGGACACTGAAAACTGCAATATCCAACAACAGAAATGTTTGTGAATAGTATTTCAATAAATAACATTTATTTCCTCAGCCCTGAGTATACATCCGGCCCTGTGCTGATTGGTCACATGCATCACCTCATTCCCTAACCTATGGAATTAGGCCCTGTCAAGTCTCATTCTACAGGTGATACAAATCAAAGAATTACAGGTTAAATAACTTCTGTAAACTCATGCAGTGAGTAAATGGCAGGTCTCACACCCTGGCCTGACTCTAAAACTGAAATTATCAACCACTATTTCATGAAATATAAAAAAAGCAGGCAATTAATCTGGGCAGGACTTACTCCGGGTACAGAAGCTATCATCTGCTTGCTCAGGATTGTTGACTCAGCTAATTTGGTTCCTGCATCTGCACAAATAAACTAATAAAAAAGTGAAAGGATAATTATTTTGAGAGTATTTGGACAGTAATAAGTAATGTATAATTTTATTAACATGGCTTAAATTCATTAGTGGTTACTTTCATGACAGTCTGCCCTAGTTACATTGGATTTGCTAATCAAGACAGTTCATCCCCATCAACAAAGAACCAGCATGAGCACAAAGACTCTTACTTTTACCCAGAAAGCCAAGTTGTACCGATATGGTGAATTCAGTCAAGAAAGAAATAAACTACAGCAACATTGTGAGAGTTACTCTGGGTCATTCTATTTACCCTGAGCACCTTTTAAACAGTTTCTCTTAGCATACATTCATGGATTTTCATGATCTCTATCATTATAGCATACCCACATATTCAGAATGAAACCAGAAAATTGACCTATGAGTAAGTAGTTCACCTGCTTATTCCTTAAGGGCCCTCAGCCTTTCTCTTCTCTGCTCATTTTATTCACTGTCTCCTCTGTGCTGAAAATGACCTCAGCCCTGCTCCACGCACCCACAGGACTTGTCACACACTTCCACTGTAACAGTCTGCACATTAGATGCAGGACCTCAGAGTCTGTTTTTTCAATCTCCCACAAGCACTTCAAGAACACAGATCTGATGCATCTCTCCCCAGCACTAGCTTAGTGCTTAGTATCCCAGAGGAACTCAGAAAGAGTTTATGAAATCAATCAATTAATCAATTATGACTTGCAATTATTATAGGGATGGATTTACCATATTACAGTTTAGTTTGCTTCATTACAAATTTTGACAAGTGTTTCCTACTTAATTCAATATCCAACTATGTACTTATGGTTTTAGGGGAAAAGTTAGTCAGCAGCATTTCTTATGAGTACCTGGGTCCTATTTAATTTCTCCTTCTTGGCTTCTGGGTAGTGCTCCTAGTGAGTTTGGAATCTCAATCTATTGCTATGTATAATTCAGAGGCACTGAAGAAGCTTTAATACCAACAGCTTTTTCTTCTCATCCATTTGGAAGGCACAGGAAAGCTGTATAGGTTAATCCCTACCAAACTGGGAAATAATACAGCTTGGGGTAATAAAAAAAATCTCAAGAGCTCTGAAACAGTGGAACAGAAACCAGTATATTGTCAGTCTAATCAGAGGTCCAAATCTAAGCACTATTGATTCTTGGCAGGTTTTAGTTAATAAGGTCTAACTAAAGCAAAGACCTTCTGAGGCCAAGGGCCCTTAGATGTCTTGTTCATGGTTGAAAGCTGAAAAACCTTATGGTCTTCAGGTGCAAGAGGTGTAATCCTTCATGAAAGACATTTAGGTTTCGGGGATGGACACCAGATAGACCTGAAAGCTGTACAACAAGAATGGACACAGATCCCATGTTAACGTTCTTGTCATTTTTATTGGCCTCAAATCCCATTAGAAAAGGCTAATAAATCCATTTGGTCACCAACTCTGAATAGACAAAAAAGCAGCAGCTGGGAATTCTTAAAATTTTCCATTACTTTATTCAAGACATTTTTAATGCTTATATAAGGAACATAACTAAATTAGGTTTTAAAAAATGTTAAGCGTTTGGCTTTGGCCAAAATCTGTAGGTTAGAAAAATGAAACCTATAGGATCTGATAGAAGTCCATAATGAAAACAAGGACATCCTGACAAATAATGCATGTTTTCCCATAAAATTTATTTTGTAAAGCTATCTGAATCTGCAGTCTGAACAAACAACCTATAACTATGTTCCAAATCTCTGTCAGAACTCATTTTAATTAATTTCTTTATAAAAGAAAAGAACTGCACTGCTAAGAGAAACAACGGGAAGATGGAACCACATCTAAGGTATAAGGTGCAGGAGTGCTTGAAACAGCCCATTTACGGATGGCTGCAAGTCTTGGGTCACCTGAGTGTGCCTGGGTGGGCTAAGTGGCCCTCGAGTTCAAGACACGATATGAGAAGAAGCAAAAATTCAACCTGTCTTCAGCAGATGACTTTCCCACATGCCGCATCAACCAAGTAGCCCATGAAGCACAAGTGAACAGCTGTCGAGGTGTTAGCAGCCACAAAGTGCCAGGATCTGAGGTCAAACTGAAATGTCTTATTTATGATGAGTCATACAAATCAAAATTAATAAAAAAAACACTGTATAAGTGGTGAACGTGTCTCAGAGAGCCTCGCTTATGAGTATATGAGCTTCTAAAATAGTTCATTATTTATTTTTTAGAAATATATTTTAATCCTGGGGCCGGGGAGTTAGCTCAGTGGTTCTGGCACCTGTCTTGCAAGCGCAAGGGCCCGGGTTCGATTCCCCGGTAACCACATACCATACTGG
This sequence comes from Petromus typicus, assembly GCA_004026965.1. Taxonomy (NCBI): domain Eukaryota; kingdom Metazoa; phylum Chordata; class Mammalia; order Rodentia; family Petromuridae; genus Petromus; species Petromus typicus. Next base: position 75,512 of record PVIR01000929.1, on the reverse strand, counting down.
GCGTGGAGACTCACGCCCAGCAGCAACCAGTACCACATACCACAGTGCCGGGCGTGGTGGCTCACGCCTGTAATCCCAGCACTCGGGAGGCAGAGGCAGGAGGATTGCTGTGATGTGAGTTGGAGGCTGAACTCAGGGCCAGCCTGAACCACAAAGCGAGACCCTGTCTCAAAAAATCCTAAAAAAAAAAAAAAAAAAAAAAAAAAAAAAAGAAATATATTTTAATCCAATGTATTTTTACATCCTATCTACAGTTAAAACCTTAATAAATCTTTCTGTCTTCATTTTATTATAGCTACCATCTATGAATTGGAAAAAAGTTCATTGTAATTATATAGAACTTCTCAAAGTATAAATATTATCTAAAATGAGAGGGAGGCATGTTAATATCTGTAAAAGGAAGAAATTCTATACTTCTAGAGAGAAATATTCCACTGAAATATGCACTCCCCCGTAAGTACAAAAGAATACAAAAGAAACACGATATCTATTATGTGTCATTATTAAATTCATTATCAAAGTGATACTCAAAATAGTATTTCTACCTCTCATCCCATGGAGTAATAGGGTTATTACCAACTCAACCAATATTAATAACTCCACAGCAACTCTGTAAATTAAAAACAACAGTCGTACCTCTGCCATTACTTTGTCCTCCAACCCACAACTAACCTATTTTTAAAAGAAACTCTTTTACAGATATGATTTCTCCTAACTTGAATATGCAGGTATATCCCACAGAGTGGAGGTGGTACATGCAAATTATTAGAATATCTACTCTTGACACATAAAAGGAGCAGAGGAAATTCATTTTGATTCGAACTTAGTTTTTCTGGTAACTTTTAATGGACTCTATTATGAAAACTCTTTCTTAATCCATCTCAAGAATAAGTATAATAACCTGTTACATATCAAATATCTACAGCAAACCAGCAGAAGTGAAAATGTTGTAAGGCAAAGCTAAAAATGTCAATAGATTTAAATTAAAATAATAGAATGGTGAATCTGTCCAAGGTACAAAAGAAAAAATACATTCCGGTGGTTAACAATCTTAGATTCTGAAAAAGATAATTTTTTTTTTGATTTGGCAAATTCTTTTTTGTCTTCATGCCTTCTTTTCTTTGAAAAAAATCATGTGAGCATTTAAGGCCATCTGACTTCATTTGTAAATAAAACCAACTAACAGCATCCATGGCTGGACAACTATACTACATAAAAGGCTGGAGAATTTCTTATGATGCCAGGCATCCTGGAAGAATTTAAAGGAATTAAAAGAAGATCAATACCTGTTACTGCCTTGAAATGTTTAGGCCTCGAGTAAGCCTACATTCTTAAGCAAGTGTGCCACTGTTCTATAAGGAGTTTCTCTCATGCCAAAGTATTTGACAAACAACAAAGGTATGACCTAAGTGAAGAATATAAGTTTTCATCTAAGCAAAGTCATCCATGTACTAAGGTATTTGTGGGGTCCCCTGGAGCTAAACAACGCCAGCTCCATAAAGGAAGTGCGAGGCAACACGTACACAGCAGGCCCCTCCGGGCCACAGTGATTAAAGGAAAACAGAGACAGAGACTGCCCCCTATAAGGCTGGTTTGGGGCAGTTGAGAACAAGGAAGTGGGGCTGTATATAAGTGCTGAGAGTGCTGGCAGTAAAGGCTTCTCCACCATTTCGTCTCCACATGATGACTCCCGCTCGTGGTTCGATGCCAGATGAGAGGTCCTTAGGAACGGGACCTGACAGGTATTAATTACAGCACGGTAGATGCAGTGCCCTAGTCCCTCTTTACAGGGTAAAGAGTGAATGGAGCAACTGATTCTCTTCTCATTAATAGAGCCAGTGTCATTCGTGATGGATCACCAGGTAAGCTTTCCTCCCAAATTATTGCTTCTGTTTCTGTTTCCAAGTAGCATTTTCAGTTCAGCAGACACCTGCTTACTACCTTCAGATGCTGGCCAATGATCCCCATTAGGGACGTCTCTGTCCTCACTGTGAAAACCATGAGCCCTGTCCAGGCACCGGGGATGACGCTGCCCATTAGTAAAAAGGAAAGTCTCCCCAGAATCCAGCCTAGATCCTCTGGGGCAACAAAAGCTACAAGGGTGCAGGCAGCCACTGCTACCGTCCTTTAGAGAAGAGTGCAAGAACCTAGCCAATCAAGGTCAAGAGAAAAAGGAATTGAAAAGTTGCAGAAAGATCCACAGCTCACAAGAGAAAAAGGTGCTTCTCCCTCACCTCCTAGAAGACTTCTCTTCAGGACTTGGGAGGGACCCCAGAGCAGAAAAGGAAACTGCTGTATTGTTAAAGTATCACACTATATTTCTTTCATTAGTAATAAAAATTATTTAACTCCAAGAGTTTATAGGAGAAGGAAGTGTTACTTCAAAATGGCATGATGTTGAGTTTTTTATTTTTGCAGTATGAGGGATTAAACCCACAGCCTTCACATAGAGCTATATCTCCAGACTTTTTTAAAATTTATTTTGAGACAGGATCTCAGTAAGTCACTAAATTGCCCAGGTAGCACTTGAATTTGCAATCCTGCTGGCTCAGCCTCCCAATGCTAGAAGTACAAGCATGTGGTAATGGTTAAGTTTTATCAGAGAAGGTTGAGACATTCTTCGTAAAGTTGATCCTCATGGGCAAGATCCCAAAATGTCTCCAAAATACCTCTCCAACATGAATAATTTTACAACTGACTTTTAAAGCTTAATGATTTAATTATACATTATATATATATTTTATATTTATACATATATTTGTTGTAAAAAGATGAAAATATTATGTTTGAAACAGCAGATGAAAATTAATAAAAATACATTGAGAGTATATACTTTTGCCTTCTCTTTTCCTAAGGTTAATTTGTTTTTTAAATTTATTTACCTAACTTTGATGCAATAATCACTGTTTTCGTGGTTTCTTTAAGCACCGGCTAATTTAAACTGTCAGTGTTCTTTTGCTGTCATTTGCAAGTGCTTATTACGGTTGACTAAGGTACCTCATGGAAATTCAGCCTCCAGCAGTTACCAGCTTGGGTGCTGGACTCCTAGAAGATCTGCCACATGGACATGCCCTGCTTAAGACTAAGACTGACTAAGAAAACATCGTCCAAAGTCTTCGGCACTTTTGCGACTTCAGCACTTTGAATCCTAGGTTGATCTGAGGGGACATATCCCCAACTTGAATGCCATCAGAAGCAAGGAACTTTCAGACACTGCCAACCTGCTAACATTAAATCCCTCCTGGGCTATTCCACAAAGTCTGGTGTACCTGCCTGCCTCCAAGCCAATGGAGATCCCCTTCATCTTGAAGGTTATGTCAAAGTAACTGGAGCTCAAAAGTGGTACTCCCACTGACACGGAAGTAGGAGGGTGATTCATGGCAATCCACTGGGAGAAACCACTATTTGCCTGTTCTCTGGAGCACAGATATTTTCTGGTTGTAGTCATGCTTCTGTCTTCCTCTTAGGCTGTCTGGTACCTGGTACAATGGCAGCCATCGCTTTCTGACTACATCACATCAATGCCCACTGCTGACATGGTCCAGCGCTCACTACTCCTTTTGCTCACTTTCAGAGAGTATCTGCTGTGCTGTAATGTGTCCTGACAGATGTCAGATAACTGTAGTGAACAGTCACCAACTTTTTATTCAATCTCAAGTCTTTGAAAGAATCCCACTTCTGGCCCTAGTTATTTATCATTTGTGGTCGGTTCTTTAAGTCTAGTCTCAGCCCTTGCAATGGGAGGCAGAGTCCCAGCTAACCTGGCCCCTGCTGACTCATCTGGCACTGACTCCTCTGGCTCCTGCTTTTGCTCAACCCCAACCTTGTCATGTCCCCAAAATTATTCACATCCTTTCCCCAAAACCAATTCACCTGTCAACTGAGCCCAAACCTCAGGAGAAGACACTTGTCCAAACTCATGAGAGGTATGTGTGTGTACGAGCCAGCTCAAACACCATTTCCTTCATAAAGTTTTCCTCAATTTCATACAACTAAGAGTGAAATCCCTCTTGTTTTCAACTTCTCCCTAGGTTCTAAAGCCTAAGAATTTTTTACCTCTTCCTCTCATGGGAGTCATCACAGCCTGTCTCAAGAGAATCGATGATGAGCACATACCTAAGAGGCTCTGTTAAGTACCAGGGAATGGAAGGCTTCAGCCCCTCACAAATAGTCCTAGATGCAAAAGTGAAATAGCTGCCCTTTCTCTGGACCTGCCTTCTAAGTGTTCAAATCCCTCTGCCTCAGTGCTCCATAGGGGCTGATTTGCATATCCTCCAACCCTAGCTGGACTCATAGTATCTCTGGCCTGACCCACCCTCACCTTCACAGAAGACTCAGCGACCTGCCTGTGCTCATATGACTGACACTTAGGCCTCAGTCTCCTGTCCATCTTGGTTGCCTCAGACTTGTCTCAGCGCAGGCAAGAAAGTTGTCCCTCTAATCCACTGTGTTATACATTTCTTAAGGACAGAAATCATGGTTCATTTTATTTTGTCCCTCACAGAACTAGTTTCACAACAGGAACAAAACAACAAATACTCTTTTCTCTTTCTTGGTCTTTTTTAGCTAGAGGAAGTCTCAAGTGCCTTGTATTAATTAGATCTTGGCTTATATAAGATTTATTACTTCTCATCTTTGGATAAAGACATTTAGTTTTATGTATACTCTCAATTTCTCAAGTTTTCCAAACGTATACACAGATTTCATGAAAAGTTTTACAAATAAAGCACAAGCCTACCTGGACAAGGAGAAGGAGATTTGTATCTGGTAAAGGAGATTTGAGCTTTAGGGCCTGCAGAAGTTCTAGAACAACACTACGAGATAAGTAGAATTTATCTCGTTCCTAAATAAAACAAAACAGAAGAGGTAAGCAGTTTGAAAATTCAATTAGCATGGATCTTCCAAAAGAGTCTCCAAAAATTCATAGATCAGAAATAAAAGCATTCGTTTTAAAGTGTACGGTGAGTTGTTATTAAGAAATAAAATTAAAACTAAAAAGAAAAAAGACATTTTGTGTTATACATATAATACATTTATTGAAGAAAAAAGAATATATAATTAACAAATAAAAAAATATTTCTCAAATATTAAAGTCATAGTATTTTATTCCTACAAGAGATAGATTCAAAGAACTACATCATGTAAACAAACCTACCGGCATTTTTTCAATACAAAATTATTTAGAGAGAAATACGTACAATCTTTTAAAAGTTTCACCTCTTATCCAAGGAACTCAGTGTTTAAATCAACTAGGCTAAGCATATAGAAAAAGAGAATGTAATATCTTAAGTACCTACCACATCTCTGTAAATCATATCATTTTGTTTTATATCATTGATCCTTTTTTCAACAATAAGTAAAACATTAACAAAACAGTTAAAGATGCTTATTCAGCATTTTCTTGTTTCTTCCTTCCTCCCTTCCTTAATAGTCACTATTCTGAATCTATTATCATTTTATGTATTTTTACACTTTGATTATAATTTCAATGATAATTTGAGGGTTGCTGCTGTTAGTATTGTTCGCTTGATTTTTCTACAGTACAGAGGATGGAACTCAGGGCCACCACACGCCTGGCAAGCACTCTCCCACTGAACAGCATCCTCAGCCCCACTCTGACTACCATGTGTATCTCCATTGTAACATTTAATATTGTTTTACTTGAGTTTTAAATGTTCTGTATTGGCATAGTATGTATATTTTTCTGCAACTTGAACTTTCTCACTAAATTATGCTTTTGAAACTAATCCCTATTGATAGATGTACTCTAGTTCTTTCAATAGCTTGTTGTATGAACTCAACTTACTATATGAACATTCATTGATCCGTCCTCCTGTTGCTGATACATTACAATTTTGTAAGCCTTTTTATTATCAAAAAATACACACATGCAGAAAGTACACAAAATATTAAATGTACAGTTAAATGCATCAAGATGGACTTAACACTCTTGAAATCACCACCCAGGACAAAGACAGGCACTTGGCAGATACCTTAGAAGGCTCTGTATGTCCTTGCTCCGCCCTCTTATCCGTAAGTAACTGGAGTCTCTGAGGTTAGCAGATCTGAGGCAGATCAGGTTAGCTTAATTCATGTACAACGAGCTTTATAGTGTCTCACTTTGGCTCCCCATGGGACTTGACAATGGGTAACAGTGTCTACATGAAGACAAGTTTACTTTTGTGTTATCTTTATTTTGTGTCTCCAGCCAACAGTACGTGGGTCAGAGGGTGTGGTGTCAGGGTTACCAGTATTTGTAGATACTAGATTCTGACTTGTGTCTCCCTAGTCTCATGCAGTTTCCAAATAGCCGCTCGGCCTCTCAAAAACATCTTCTAAACCAATAAACATTTCCAGGGCAAAATTGGCCCACAGTGCTGGTCTCACAGCACTGGCCTTACAGTTTTTATCTGGCTACTATTTTAACACTTTTAAGAATTTTAAAGAAAATACCTGTGTATACTTCTTAAAAACATTTTTTATGTTGTTGGAGGATGCGTTCAAACTATGTAGCCCAGCATTATTAGAAAAGGAAGCCTAGAATTTTTATTGGACTAATTCAAATTTATTTTGAAATTTACTTTTTATTTATTTTCAAGAATTAGCTATCTTGGGCCAGGGATTTAGCTCAGTGGTTCCGGCACCTGTCTTGCAAGCGCAAGGGCCCAGGTTCGATCCCCTGTAACCACAAACAATACTGTGTGTGGAGACTCACACCCAGCAGCCATCAGCACCACATACCACAGTGCCGGGCGTGGTGGCTCACACCTGTAATCCCAGCACTTGGAAGGCAGAGGCAGGAGGATTGCTGTGATGTGAGTTTGAGGCTGAGCTCAGGACCAGCCTGAACTACAAAGCGAGACCCTGTCTCAAAAAAAAAAAAAAAAAAGAATTAGCTATCTTTATTATACTACGTTCTTATCTTTGAAAATGAGATCTGTCTCCATTTACTTCAATAAAATGTTCTAATTATTCCACAATGTTTATTCTGGATTTACTTTTTGTTGCCATAATACATGACATTTTCAAAGTACATTTTATAATACTTTGTGATTAAACGTTAAAATAGATGAGTCGGGTGTATGCTTGTATCCAGCATCCTACTAAACTAAAAAGGTGTCTACAGATTTCTTTAGTTATCACCTGTGAGAAATGAGAGTTACATTTTTTTCCAGTCCTTCTAACCCTGATTTCTTCTGCCTGTTTTGCTGAACTGAGCTGAATCTCTAGCACTAAATAAAGAGAAGAGTTACTTGTATGGTAACTTACGGTCTTGTATTTAGGATTTTAAGGGAACTATTGGCATTTTACCTTTATATATAATATTTGCTAGCGGTTTCAGGTAGATCTCCTTTTATCAAGTTAAAAGAATTCCTTTCTGTACCTAGTTTGACAATACTTTATGATAAATGAATGATGAATTATAAAGAGTGACTTTCTTACATTTGCTGACATAATGACACAGTTTTTGTCCTTCAATATGGTGACATTAATAGATATTCTAATATTTAAACCATCATTATACTTCATGAAAATCCCAACTAGGTCATGAGGTTCTATTTTTAACGCACTGATTTGCTATTATTCATTCACAATTTTTTCATGTATGAAGAACACTAGCCTATAATTTTCCTTTCCTTTATTGCTCTTTTCTGGTTAGTATCAGGATTCTATTGGTCTTGTAAAATGTGCTGGAAAGTGTTCTTTTTTTCTATCCTACTAATTTGTATAAAGTAGAGATCAGTTTGTTCCTAAATGTTTATAGAAGTTATCTGTAAAGTTGCAAGGGTATTTGTTGCTAAGTTTTTAATTACTAATTTCATTTTTAATCATTTAAGTCTAGCCAATTTCTTCTTTGTTTCTCTGATTGTTTCTATATTACAACTTTTTATAAAATGTCCCTATTGTCTAAGATTTTCAGTTTATTATTAATAAGTTGGTCATTTTAAAATTTCTAATATGCCTGCAGTTACATTTCCCTTTTCATTGCTCATGCTATCAGTGCATTCTGGCTGGCATTGTTTGGCATTCTTACCAAAGGTTTGTTTATTTTACTGGCCTAATCACAGGGTCATTTTCTGAGGACTCAGGATATAGCTCAGTAGAAGAGAACTTGCCTAGCATGAGTTAGATTCTGAGTTTGAATTCCCACACTGAAAATAATAATTAACAATAATAATTATAATTATTTTACTTATATAATCATTCTAATTATATCATTTTAATTCTAATATAATAATAATAATTATTATTATTATTGTATCTTTTGGTTGCACTGCTCTTTTATTTATGTTTTCAACTTAATTAGTTCCTGCTCTTATCTTTATTATTTCCTTAAATTTTCTGCAGTTATCCATTGTTATAACTTAAAATGAATTTTTTAGTGCACTTAGCTTTCCTTTTTTAACTGTAGGAACATTGTTGGGGCTCAGTGGAAAACACATTCCTTGAAAGAAGTTCTGGGTTGCCTTTGGGTTTGCCCTCATTAGACACTCCAAGGCTCAGCATCAATAACTTGCTCAGTACCAATGTTATTCAACTTTTCAGCTTACAGATTCCCAGAACTTGAAAGTGTGATAAATTCAAAATCTAAATCTTTCAAAGAGAAGCCTATGTTTACCAATTCTCAAGGAAGACTACAATTATTCTACAACTGCCAGTCTGAGATAAACGCCATTTCTTCTCATTCCCATATTAAGAATACATTCTTTCCAAACCACATTTTTTACCAAATGTACAGCCTTTTAAGGGTTCTAATTTTTTTTTCTGAAGATGACTCAGTTCCAACTCCCTGCCTAGACCATTCCCAAAACTCATCTTTTTTCCTTGTGTGAACTTTAAAATTCAGGCCACTGAGTTCCCAAGACAAAGGAGTTCTATATCCCAGAATGTTTATATGCTTACTGCTTTCATTCTCAATTTTCTCTTTTTCTTTTTTTTGCCTTTCATTCTTACAAAATCAGCTACATCTTTAAAATCAGATCTATTCTATTGCATTTTGAATTATTTTCTAACTGAAACAATTTTCTGATTATCTAGATTTTCAAAAAAGGAAAGATCTTACTTATTTACTTACTCCAAAGTCTTACTTTTCTATGTCTTTTCTTTAGATTATAGAAGGAAAAACGCTCAAAAAACGTATTTATTAACTATTTCCTATAATTTCTCATCACCCAGGAACACCGTGGATGGAAGCTATCTATAAGCAATAATCATTTTATAATGTAGAACTAAAGGAAGGATAGATGACAACAGGAAGTGAAACGCCACTAAAATTACAGTGGAATGTGAGAAGATATAATCTACAATGAATATTCAAAACCATGAATACTTTGACTTTGGAATCATGAGAGATCTCCTGTAATCAATACCTACAGCTCCCAACAGATTAAAAACTCATTGTGATTCTTTTTCTAAAACAAGGTAAAATTTGAACAACTCAAACATAAAAACAATTAAATAATATGGCTCTCAAAAATAAAATTTCTTTTTATTGTATTTGGTGTTGTGTTACTTTTTTAAGTGAAAAGAGAGGAAGAAGAAAAGCTCTATGCATACTGTTCTTAAGTATAGACATGCTCCCAATATGCCCTGCCTCTTGGTTTTCCATTCAGACAGTGTCCACCGACTCCAATACAGCTGCTGTATCTACTAGGCAAGCAGTACTTTTCCACTTTCTCAGTTGCGGAGAAAGGGACACTAAAGATAATTCAATAGAAGAACCATGATAAGGCAAGACGATCAAAGATGAGATTCTGATCTCAGAGGCCAAGAACCCAGAACTGAGAAGACAAACAAATGAGGACTGAGGAGCTCTCCACAGGCTCTTGTAAATGACAAGCCAGTGTTTTTTACTTGGAATGGAAAATGATATATAGTGTTGGCTTGCCCAGTAGTCATAGGTGAACCTGAAAAGGCCCTTAAGAGGGCTAGCAGATTATTAAGTCAATCCATTCAAAATATCTCTTCTCTTCTAAACTGTAAGATCTCCAAGTTTATATATTTTAGACACAACTCATTATATATGTGTAAAGTGTTTCCTCCCAATGATATGCATTAGATCTTAGCAGAATTACTCATTATTAAAACAATTAACAGAACAGATTTGAGATTGATTAGAAAGAATATATTTCTGTTGGTTTTCAGTTTCATGTGAACGTACGCAAAGGAACACACCTTAGTGAAAGCTCGGTAACACAAGCCGCACAGTTCCACCAGATAGGCCAGAGTGAAGATAGCATTCTGAATTACAAAGCTAAGGAGTTTTGAGAATGGTTCCAACAAACTCTGCAATGAGATTGGGATCAAATAAATTGCTTATTCATTCTTTTAAAACAGTATTAAAGTATTATTCACTTTAACTAATGAAAACAGTTATTTAAAATCTGTTGCCAAGTGGCTACTATAGTCCAATAAAAACAGAACTGCACATTCAATCAGTAGCTCAAAGAACCATTTTATCATTTTTTTGATAAAATTCCTTTTCTTAATGTGACATAATATTAAACCTACCTAACTACAAGTATCCTCTCCTCCTGTTTACTCTAAGCCATCCAGACATTGTGAGGTTTCCATTAGGGTTTTCCTCTCTATTTTCCAGAGACTCTGGGCATCTATGGTTCAATGGAATCACACCCTCCAGAAGCATGTCTTCTCAAGTAGGTAAAAGAAACCACCTTTCTTGTTAAGGATCTAAGTATCATTAGCTTAACTCCTGCTCTCTGCCATAATGTATCAGGTAGGAATTTGGTTCCTTCCACCTCTTATGGTTTAAATTTGACACATTCTCTGAAACTCATGTCCTAAAGGCTTGGTTGCCAGCTGATGGGAATTTGGGGAAATGTTTAGATCATGAGGATTTTAATTTCATCAATCCATTGATGACCATAATTTGATGGCATTGCTGAGAGGTGACAGAAACACAAGAGAGGGGCTAGAACAAGAGAATGGGTCGTAAGGGTATGACACTGGGGACTACATCTGATCCTTGCATTCCTCATACTCTGGTTTCTCTCTGCTTCTGGCTGCTGCATGAGGAGAAGCTATTTTGCTCTGCCACAAGTTTCTGCCTCGATGTTCTCTCCTAACTCAGGCCCACTGCAGAGGAACTGCTGACTGCTGACTAAAACCTTTGAAACTGTATGCCAAGATAAATCTTTCTCCTCTAAGTTGTTTATGTGATTTAATAACAGTGACAGAAATCTAACTAATACAGGCCAGGGACTTAGCTTCATTGTTCCAGTGCCTGCCTTGCAAGTGCAAGGTCACAAACTTGATTCTCAGTGCCAAAAAGAAAAGAGAAATTAAAGATACTATCGGATTCCTATCCTTAAAGAGTCAGTTACATGCCATATGCTTTCCTAAGTCATTTATAAATGTTTATTCAGCATCTACTAAGTGTTTGGCAGAATCTAGTGCTTTCGAACATTTTATTTCATTCAAATTTCTTACAATTATCCTGGGAAATAGCACATTATAGTAGAGTTAATGACCCAAACTCTTGAATATGTGATACAAGTGTTTTCAAATTCTAGTTTCCTGTTAGATATAATTTAATCTCTCTGAAACTTAGTTCTCTTCTCTGTAAAAAGAGTCCTCTGCCTCCTTAAGATTGTTATGAGAATTAAAGAAAATAATGTAAAGTACGTAAAAATAAGTAAAGTACTTGGAACAGTAAGCCTTCCATCCAGAATTAATAAGTCTTTCTCATTAATCCTCTGAAAGCTTAGCATCTCTTCCTTTTCTCCAACTGGGGTAGTTAACTAGTCAAGGAACTTGTTTATGGCCGTACAATTATCAAATGATTCAAGCCCAAATCCCAAGGAAATTTTCAGGAGGTATAACTGTTCCATTAAGATTTAACTGGACTCCAAAAGACTCTCATTCCATGACTTCTATTACTTTTCAGCTTCTATAGTCTTTAGAGTCTGAATTATAAAAGTAAGAAAAATGTACAGACCCACAATACATAGGAAAGAACTGATGAGGAAATGAGTTATACACATTCTCACCCATAGAGATAACAGGTTGATATGCTTCCTTTCTATACTGTATACCAGTTTACTTAGCTGAAATCTTGTTTACCCAAATCATACATTCTTTATTTAATAACAATATAATAAATTTCTGGGGTTCATTTAATTCTTCATAATCATCCATCCATTTTAATGGCCAAAAAGTCATATTTAACTATGAATAACACACTAATTAACATATTTTTGAATGAAATTTTCTTACCTAGAACAGATGCTCAGAAAAAAATTACTAAATCAAAGAGTATTTGAAAACTTGTTCTTATATCCAACAAATTAGCATGGCAAAGGGACAGCATGTACAAAAGTAAACTAAGGAACCTGCATTCAAAGGACCTTTGTTTAAGTTTCCAACTTTTTATAAACAAGCTTGGCCAAGACACCTCATTTCTCTGAGCCTATTTCCTCATCAGTAGATGACTGGGCTGAGCCAAATAATCTCTTTGCAACTTTATATCATAAACTATGAGTTTATGGAAGGATAATGAAGGTAAACAGTTGCAGGTAACTCAAGTGGCTGATATGTTAACTAGTAATTGCAAGCTATTACAGTACATGATTGCACCATAGCATATAGTATAGCTGGAAAGATAGCTAGGAAAATAGAAGTGAGCAAGACACAGAAATGGACTTCTTGAGGCTCATGGTCTCACCGGTAGGCTTCAAGACCACGTACATGCTAACAGGGAAGTACCATGGGGACTGAATCGGAGGAAGTTGCTATATGTAGGATGAGCATTTTAAAGGATCTAAATGGCAGTCTGAAGAATGGAAAGTTCACCGTGCTGATGACAGAATATGTATTTCAGGCAAAGGGTGTAACTTAAACAAAACCAAAGAGAGTATGAAACTAAATAGACTGTATATGTAAAGGTCTAAACACAAAGTCAGCCATAAGGTTAAGTGTATAATAAACAGCAGTTGTTTTTTGATGGGGTTGATGATGATAATTCTGAAAGTGAACAGGAGGCCTAGAGACAGAACAAGAAGCCAAGGACTAAACCACAAACACAGTCGGGGAAGTAATGAAGCAACTTTTAAAAGTCACACTGTTCTAAAAGAAATGAGAAGTCATCAAAGATTATTAAACAAGGAGGCAATGTGATGAATTCTGTGCTCACTAGGATCATCTAGTTAGCAGTATGGAGTATGGATTGGTAGGCATAGGCCAGGGCGAGAAGGGCCCATTATAAACAACAGCACTGTGATACGTTAGACACTGACCTAGTAGAAAGAGGAGGAGATTGAAGTGGAAGCACTTAGTATGCAAAAACTATGTCTGGAGTATTGCTATATGCCTGTCTTTTTAGGTTAAAAATAACCAAATACCCAACTGGCCATGTTTTTCTAAAACATACATACCCTAGTGGCATTCGTAGAGGGTATCTTCAGGAGGCAAATCATAATTCTCAAACTGGAATCTAAAGAACACTGTGAAAATATATTGAAAAAATAGAAAGTCAGTTTCCTTCTTCAAATACTATCTATATTTATTTTTAGCAAAAAGAAAAATCTAAAATATAATTGCTTCTTTATATTTTCTTATGCTATATATTCATGTTGAAAATAAGCATCTCAAATTTAAAATTTTTAATAAAGCAATAAATTAATATTAAACAACTAAACAGTTGAACACAGCTTCTTAAACTATTTTTCAATGATGTGGCTGTAGAATTAAATCAGACAGAAATCTGGATAAAGAACTGGGTGGATGGACAGATGGATTGGTGAATGGATAGATACATAGGTGGATAGGGATCAGTAGAAACTAAAAATACCAAACTTTAAAGAGGTATACTAATTTGTGAAAGGTCAAGTTGGAAGAAAACAAAACTTAGCTCTATTTTAGAAACGTTAATCTAAATAAAACCTAGATGCATCTGCTTTTTTTTCCCACTCTAAAAGACACAACAAAACCTGAGAGAAAGCAGGATTTCTACAAGAGAAAACTTCTACAAGAGAAAATCAGTCATGCCTTACAAGTCTATTAGAGTTCTATTTTGGCAAATACATGGAAATACACTTTTTAAATTGAATTTACTTGGGTTGAAGAAAATGTTGCAGCAAGGATAATGCACAATATTATTTAACAGTGTGAATGTATCACAATAGCAGGCTACAGTTCCGTTTCTGCAGTTCTGTATTATATAGCCTCTTTCAGCTGATGCTAAAGAAGCCAGTAGTTCTCCAAGTGGAGCCCTTGGATCCAGCAGCAAGTCTACTTCCTAGAAACTTGTTAAAATGCAAGTCCTGAGGCCCATGCTGTTGAATAAGAAACTCATTAATGAAGCCCAGTAACCTATGTCCTATCAAGCCTTTTAGGACCCTGATGCACACTAAAGTTTGAAATCCACTTTTCTAAACGGATAACCACAAACTACAGATCATTCAATGGTTTAATATTTTTCCCAGAGATTAAAAACAAAATTAAAGCAATACCTTAATCTGCCTAGATATGACCTAGCAGTGGAAAATTTTCACATAAATCCTAAAAGTATTTCACAGTGTCTTCTAAAGGAATCACTGATCTACTTAATATGCTCATTATCCATTGAAATTGATACGACTTTTACATACTTTAACTACCCAGGGCCTGACAACTGGCTGCTCACCACCACCACTACCACCTCATCACCCCTAACAGTGATTTAAAAATCACGAAATGTTATCATAGAAGATCTGGGAAGATCCACAAGGGCTCCATATCAACGTTCAGCAGGTCAAGTATTGCCTGACCCCAGTGGTAGGATTGATGTTTTATGGTTCTAGGGGTCTCAGTTCTCCTATTATCTTACCTCACTCCACTTCACTCACCAGCCCTGCAGGCAAAGTCCCTCTGTCAGAGCTGACTTACAATTAGGCATACCAGCTGTTTACAGCAGGCAATACTTTGAAGTCACATATCTTAACTATCACACCTGTACATAGGTGTCTGAATTTGCCACCTTGCCCCGCTCCTCTCAAGAGAATACGGCTCTCCTAGTAATGAACTGCCATGATGACTCCCTCTCAAGGGAGGTGCTGCATGGCTATATTAAAATTGTGCACTTGATTTTTTTTACATGTCTATTTACAGTAGCTACATATATCCATGGTTTCAAAATGCTAATCTTTTTTCTTGGATTTATTCAGCTAATCCAGATTTGTGAGAGATTGGGAAAAGTGCTAAAGACCCTTCCTTTGTATCTCTGTTTGGTACTCAAGGCAGCACAAAAAAATTAAGGGTCTCAGGATGATCATCTTTACATTCCCTATAATATCTGTCAGTTTAGCAAAGATACTGTCAGAGGTGGTTGATCTCTATAACATTTTACATATACAATACTCATTTCAGGAGTGGAGCTACCAACATGTAACTTCACTTTTTAGATTAACAAGTGACTCTCTGTGTTCCAATTTAAATACTTTCATCTGTGAGATGCATAGAGAAAACACAAAATATCTAGTGGAGCTACTGATCAAAGATACAACAATGCCACTGCCAACCACATTTTTTCTTCTTGTTTTAAAGACACAAAAGCCTTTTCTTCAGCCCTGCTTTTGAAGTGTCTGTTAGTGAAAAAAAGCAATGGGCTGTGCCAGAGAGGACTTGAGTTCCAATTCTTATTCTACCACCATTGATCTATTTAAGCAAGTAACATCACTTCTCAGAGTATACAGTCCTCCATGTAGAAGATGGGGCCAGGAAAGAATGAGTTTTCCAAGTCTCTTCCAACTTTAGTAGTGCAAGTGTCTATGTTTTCATTTAATGGGCTCATGTTGGCACTAATCGTTGGACCTTCGTTCTTCTCAGGTAATTTACTATGCATGCATTATTTTTGTTCTATTTTGTTTTGGGGTTTTTTTTGGCACTACCAGGAATCAAACTCAGGACCTTGTGCATGCCAGGTAGGCACAGCACCACTGAGCTACATTCCCAACCCCTATGTGCTCGTTCTTGCAAGGCAGTATGATATTGGGGGGTAATGAGTCCAAGAGAAATATCATCTTGGTCTTATAAGTACTTTATTAACAAATAATAAGCAACCACTTACCTTCAGTTAAACTCTAAAATTAAAATTTTACATTATATGTCTGGGCTGTCTTTATACAAAATAATCAATTTATGTAATATATATCTGAAAAAATTTCTAGTGAAACACAATCTACTAATTTTCCTGACTTAAAAAAAATCAGCTAAAAAATGTGCAGTCACAGAGCACATTCATATTAGTGAGATAAATATCCACTCCATATTGCTGTCATTTTGTAATTTTTAACAGAACAACTTGAGTAATTCTCTGCATTCCGTGGCAGACAAACCTTGTGGGATTTTTGCATCACCCAAGATTGCTTCTTGTGTTCTCTGTAAGCAAATGGTAAGAAAGTAATTAAAAATGAAATCCCAGACTTTGATTACCTTTAGAGGTAAAACACAAGGCAGCTTGGCAAAAAATGTCTGAAACTGGTTGCTGATTGTGGTCCAGAGGCTACTAGGAGAATCCATGGGCAAAGCTTCCATGAACGTAGCAATGTTTTCCAAACAACGTATCATAGCACCCCCTGCTGGTAAATTCTTTTTGTTATTTAGACCCTAAAAACACAAAAGCACAGGCAGTCAAATGCTGAAAGAGCATGGGAATTCATTCATATAGCTATTTGGTGAAGTCACTTTTAAAAATCACATTTAACGCTTTAAACACATGGTAAGTGCCAACTATATAGCATAATCTTTGTACTGGGAAGAAGGGAAATAGAGAAAAGATGTCAAGTTTGAACAAACTTCAAAGGGAAGACTGCTATTGATTCAGTGAAAGGTGAAATGTAAGCAAGAAGCAAGAAACACGTTCTGGGGATCTATAACTGGTGTAGGTCAGTCCTAAGAAGACATATCTATCACATGATGCTCACAGAACTGTCCAGCCAAAAGAAAGGAACAATAAGTTGTAAAAGCAGCAGCTTTCCTTCTAGCAAATGTGACCAGTGAGGCTGAGACTTGAATCCTAGTTTCCTGTGACAGCAAATGAACAGTGGAGCCAAGACTGGAATCGCAATCTTGAGAAACAACACTTCACTGCAATTAAGCAGTAGAGGGTCTGGGAAAGGAAGTCTCACCAAAACAGAATGTGGTGCTCTAACCACCATGGCTCATTTCCTAAGTCCAAAGATAGTTCTGTGGAGGTGAGTTTTCAACTTGCTGTCCAATACTTTGTTGAGAGTGTCTAGAAACTTAAATAAATGATAAATCTATACAAAATTTAAATCAAAATTTTAACTTAATGCCTGGGTTTCCCCCACAGAAATACTGTGTGCAGTGACATCTCTGCTGGGGCATGGAGTATTATTACAGCAAACCTACCTCCAAGAGCTGACTGAGGGCAGCAATAGAGCTCAACTCATTGAAGTCCATGAGAGATGTTGCCAAGGTCCGTAGAAAAGTGCCATCTGCAAAGTGAACAGTCAGGTTTGGTAATGTTCCAGTTTCAGGACCCAACCAGGTTTGTGATGTATGGAACCTCTGGGTGCATTACCTTTGATGGTGCTCTGAAACAGCTGTGGGAAGATGCCATTGGGGGCCAGCTGATGGAAGATGCAGCGCAGGAACTGCTTCGCCACTCCTGCTGCATTGCCAGGGACCATCATGCTGTGTTTGAACAGGGAGAGAAATAGCACACAGAATCATGGGTCAATGAGCATGCATTTATTTATTCAGAGTCTAAACATTTACACACCAGTCTTTGTATGCAACATCTCATTGTCTTTTCATCCATGAGTTGAAATGATCTATCCAAGCCCAAGTCCTATTAACACTGTATTTTTTAGTGAAAACTGTAAAATGTCAAAATGATCTCAGATATAGTCTATCTTCCAAAGTACATATGAAGGTTCCAGGGCCTTCAGGAACGAAAGAGACCTGCTAAGGTCATACTTCCAGACAATACAATCAGACTTAGCATCTTATATGAAGATTATCACCAATTACTCATAAGAAAATGAATTTGCCTGTTGGGAGATCTGTTCTGAGGAAAACTGCAGTAAAGGAAATGTTCATTACTGTTGGGAGATCAAGGAAATTTTCTTGGGGGCATTTCAGCTGGTGCTTGTAAAAATGGTAAGACATTCATAAGTGCAGTTTCCCCTTCATCCATTATACACATAATGCATGTCAAAAAAGGAGAGTCAAAAGAACTCTATCTATCTGCTCCTGTTTCTTTTTTTTTTGAGACAGGGTCTCGCTTTGTGGTTCAGGCTGGCCCTGAGCTCAGCCTCCAACTCACATCACAGTAATCCTCCTGCCTCTGCCTCCCGAGTGCTGGGATTACAGGCATGAGCCACCATGGCCAGCATTGTGGTATGTGGTACTGATTGATGCTGGGCGTGAGTCTCCACACCCTGCATTGTTGTATGTGGTTTCCAGGGATTGAACCCGGGCCCTTGCACTTGCAAAACAGGTGCCAGAACCACTGAGCTAAATCCTGGGCCCTATCTGCTCCTGTTTCTTAAACCAAGGTATCGGAAGACAAATTTTCTAAGGGTTAAGTTACCAAAAAGAAAAAAATCAAAACCGTAATTGATAAAGGGTAAAAAGTCTCACTGCGTAATTATACCAATTATTGCCACAATATGCCATGTGTATTCTGAAATGCCAGTTCAAATATTTAGACAAAAATAAATCTTATTCTGGAAGAAATAACCCTAAAGTTTACAATAATTTTCAGAAAACAGAGAGAGATTCTGTATCAATTTGTTTTATGAGACTAGCATAGTCCTAAAACTAAAATCAGATAAAACCATTATAAAATAAAACATAGGAGGAAAATTTTTAAATGAAAGAGAAAAGACCTGTATTCCTCATGGACACTGAATCCAACTACAGATTAAAAGAAAAATTACAAGCAAGCAGAGTTTGAGACAAAGTTGTCTTGCATCAATGATAAGAAAAAATAGTTATAATTTTTAAATTTTTTTCAGAAGTTAGAAGTCATCTATTTTTAAATTTCCTCAGTAAATGATATCATTAAGGTAAACCCCATGCTGTGTGAAGATTTTCTCAAAACATTTACCCAAGGACTGATATTGAGGATATATAAAGAAGTCCTACACTTCTGTAATAAAAACATGATGGCCCAATTTTAAAAGATGCAAAAGATTTCAGTACATACTTCACAGTATGATCAACAGTTATAAAAAGTCAAATCATATACTGTTGGGAACCACTCTGTTTGGGAATTGCAAGGTCAAAATTGACCAGGCCTGTCTGCCTGCAGACTACTTTGGACTTGACTTTTGTCTTCATCTCTGGTAGCAACAGGGACTCAATGGTCCCACATGCTGTGATGCTTCAGGGCAGAACTGCACCGGATTTGTCCCTTCTCAAGGACTCTTGCTGACATCTCTGCCTTGTCCCATGGGATCCTAATCTACATAACTTCTCTAGGACTATTGTTGGTGTGGCTCTGCCTTTCCGGGTTTTTTGGAATGTAGATAATAAAAGGTGTGGCTGGCTGGGGTCTTGAGTCCTTGCTGCCCAGAGCAGCATGGATCAGACCCAAGCTCAGTTTCTATACATCTCACTTCTGCCTAATTATTAATTATTTCTCTGTGTGCCATGAACTCACAGGAGAATAGAATTTAGTGCAAAATTTCTAGTTACATTCCCTTCCCCTGTTTACCACAATATACAGTGCAATCCCATTAGTATAAAGTTCTACAAAAGGCAAATCTTTGATAGAAAAGAAAATCACAACTGTCTCTCAAGACTGACTGGGAAAATGCGGAGGGAGCTCAGTGATAGTAACGTTTTATAATTCAACAGTCAGTTGGTTTACGAGTCATACACATTGGTCATAACTCACTGAATATGCATTTGAGAGTTGTACATTTCTTTGTATGTAAATTTCACAAAAGAAACAGTGATGCCTAGTGCAGAATAGTGATTATTATTAATGACAATGTTTTGTTTTCAGTTTTTTGTTTTTTGTTTTTGTTTTTGTTTTGTTGGGTTTTTTTTGCTGTTTTGCACTTTGCCATTTTTTTAAATTGAAATCTTTACTGGTATATTACATATACACATCACGATTGCACTCCACAATGGGGATTTGTACCAGTATAAGACACAACTTAATTCTCATTTGTTCCCATAGCCCTACCCACCCTACCACCCACCTATATACATAAAATTTGTTTCCTTTCTTTTTTGTTATAATCTCATTATTTTTCCCCCTTCACCCTATTTCACTTTGTTACTTTAGTATTTTTGAGACAGGCTCTTGCTTCTTAGTCCAGCCTGGCCCTGCACTCACTGTGTGGCCAAGGCTAGCCTCTAACTCAGAGCAGTCCTTCTGCTTCTGCCTCCTGTGTCCTGGGATTACAGGTATAAGCCACCATGCCTTGCTAAAGACAATGTTTTATCCACCTGAATTTAACTAACTGTAGATCTCAAGTATTTTTACCAGAAATTTAAAAAGTAAATATCTAAGGACATGGATTTATTATTAGCTTAATTGTACTAACCATTTCTCAATGTGTGTAGTATGTATACCTTACATATGTATAATTTTATGTGTTAATTATACCTCAATAAGCTAGAAGAAAAGAAATAACCATATATAAAAACTGAGTATTAGTTAATGACAACTTCTCTGAGATATAAAGTGGGAAAAATAGGTTAAGTCTACAATTTACTTTGAAGCTAATCCAAATAAATTAGATGTAAGGAAAGATAAATACGTGATTAAACAAATAAAATTCTCATTGTAGAAAGTAGGTGATAGTTATATATGTTCCCTGTAAAGTTAATTTGACTTTATTTAAAAATTGTTTTACTTCAAAATATTAAGGGAATTAAAAAAATTTTTATGCCCAAACAGAAAAGAAGAAAGCAAGCAAAGATCTCTAAACCGTTCAGATGTAGATATACAATACTGAGAACAATATCATCTTATGTTTGTAGGACATGCTACAATGATACATCACACAAACTCGGTCACTTAGAAATCACAGCAAATCTTCCTGTGAATAAAGGCGTATGCCAGTGTCTCCCTTTTTCAGATGAGAAAACTAAAGCAGAAAGAGATCAGTGAATCCCCATATAGTATCTGTTCCTGCCCTCTAGTTCTCTCACTCTATTACACTATGTTGCCAGTGTAACCTTTCTACATGTCACACACACACACACACACACACACATCCTCCTCTGCTTAAACATCCTCTAATGCCTTCCCTCTGATGCTATGATCAAGCCCAAATACTCAGTGTTTATAAGCTATGCACAATTTGGCAAGCCAGTCTCAGCAAGAGCTTGCATTTCTGTACGGCAGCCACACTATTCTTTTCATAGTTTCTTTTATATACTATGTCCTTCACCTTCTTAGGAGCTTTGCCTGTGCTCTTTCCATAGCTATCTGCACTTAAATTCAACTCATTTCTTTCAGATCCTAGTTAAAATATTGCTTTAAGAGGAGTCCTTCCCTCCTTCCCCTTTTCCTTACTGTTACTCAAGTTAGATCGCATCCAGTAAATTTAGTGTGTAGTGAGTTACACTCAGTATGCCATCAGCTCTCACTTGGGCTTGCCTGTCTCAGTAAGTGACACAAGATGAGAGTGGCAGAAAATATCCTTGTGGCACAGGAAGGGTATGTGTCAATATCCTTCTTTTACAGATGAGGAAACTCAGTAAATTTACTCCAAGTCTGGAAGTCATTTTTGCCTCCTTTCTCTTATACCCAATATCCAATCAGCAAACTCTGCTGGCTCTACTTTCAGAGTATTTCCTAACTATGTCCTTAATGTGACAACTTCTCACCACCTGAAAGCAAGCACCCACTCTCTCTTACTTGCCCAATGAAATGGTTTCCAAACTGGCTTCCCTGCTTGCTCTCTCATCCTACTTTTATACATATGTCAAAATGATCCATTCTGTTTTTTTTTTTTTTTTTTTTTTTTAGGTTTTTTGAGATAGGGTCTCGCTTTGTGGTTCAGGCTGGCCCTCAGCTCAGCCTCAAACTCACATCACAATCCTCCTGCCTCTGCCTCCCGAGTGCTGGGATTACAGGCGTGAGCCACCACGCCCGGCACTGTGGTATGTGGTACTGTTTGCTGCTGGGTGTGGGTCTCCACACCCAGTATTGTTATGTGGTTACCGGGGAATCGAACCCGGGTCCTTGCACTTGCAAGACAGGCGCCCGGAACCACTGAGCTAACTCCCCGGCCCCATCCATTCTGTTTTTAATCTTTTAAATTCAAATCTTTATTGGTACATTATGAATACACATCATTATCACATTCAACATTGAGAGTTTGTACCAGAATATGATATGACTTGATTCTCATTTTTCCCCTTCCCTCATCCACCCTGCAACTCTCCACCCCCTACATACATAAGCTTTGTTTTCTTTTTCTATTACTATCACATTCTTTTTCCCCTCGTTATTTATCCCTTCACCCTCTTTGCTTTTAAATATTTTCTAT
This sequence comes from Petromus typicus, assembly GCA_004026965.1. Taxonomy (NCBI): domain Eukaryota; kingdom Metazoa; phylum Chordata; class Mammalia; order Rodentia; family Petromuridae; genus Petromus; species Petromus typicus. The sequence continues at coordinate 53,031 of PVIR01000929.1, read as the reverse complement.
CTCACAATATCAACTATATATACTAGAACTCATTTACATCTTCATTTTCTCATACCAGAGAAAAATATATATTTACACACTTGTGACCTATTTATTTCCCTTATGAGGATGTCTTGAAGGTACATCCATCTGAGTATGAATGACTCAATCTTATCATTTTTAATGGCAGAATAATACTCCATTCTATAAAAGAACCACATCTTCTTTATTCAGTCTCCAGCTGATGGACATTTTGGTTGTTTCCAAGATTTAGAAATCACAAAGTGAGTACTATAAACATGAGTGCACATAGGTTGCTATGACATGAATCTTTTAATTCTTTTGTGTATATACCTAGCAGGGCAATGGCCAGATCAAATGGGACCTCCAATCCTAGCTTTTTGAGGAATCTTCACACCGATTTCCACAGAGGTTGTACAAATCTACACTCCCACCAACAGTGGAGAAGAGTTCCTTTTTCTCCACAGCTTCGCCAGTGTTTGTTGCTGGCTAATTCTGAGATAGCAGCCATTCTTTATGGAGTGAGATGAAATCTCAGTGTTGTTTTCATCTACATCTCTCAAATGACCAGTGATGTTGAGCATTTCTTCATATACTTTTTAGCTGCTCTTACTTCTTCCTCTGAAAAGCATCTGTTCATTTCAGATGCCCATTTCTGAACTGGGTCTTTAAATTTGGGTGGGGTAATTTTTTTAAGCTCTTTATATATTCTCTAGATAGAAGCCCTTTGTCTGAGAAACAGCTGGTAAAGATTCTTTCCCATATTGTTGGCTGCCTTTTCACTCTGTTGGTGGTTTCCTTTGCTGTGCAGAAACTTTTTAATAGAATGAGTTCTCATTTGCTGATTTCTTCTCATTTGTTGATTTCTTCTGCCAATTCTCATGCAGTAGAGGTTTTGTTTAGGAAGTCTTTCCCTAAGCCACTGTCTTCAAGAGTTTTACCTAACCTGTTTTGCAGCAAGTCTGGTGTGTCTGTTTTAATATTTAGGTCTCTAATCCACTTTGATCTTGGCTTGTACACGATGAAAGACTTAGGTCAAACTTTGGTCTTTGGCAAGTTAAAACCCAGTTTTATTCTCATAAAACACAACACGAAATCTATTTTCTTAAGATTTTAAGTGGACTAGGGCTGAGGATTTAGCTCAGTGGCTCTGACGCCAGCCTTGCAAGTGCAAGGTCACAAGTTTGATCCTTAATACAAAAAAAAAAAAAAAAAAAAAAAAATTTAAGTGTACCATATATTATTCTTGACTGTAAGTTCAGTGTTGTGTAGCTGCTTAACTGACATTTTATCCCCATCGATAAAGTAACTCCCTATCTCCCTAGCCTCAGCCACTGGCAACCACCATTGCATTCTCTGACTCTGTAATTTCTGACTAGGGAACAATTCTTTCAAATCATAGGCTAAAGCATGTTGCTCCTTTCTTGAGTGTCTCCCTGTTTCGTTTAGGTAGAGAAAAACTCTATTTAATAATCTATAACGCTCTACCTGGCCTAGCTCTTCACTACCTTGTCTATCTCACCTTCTCTTTTCTGCACTCACTGTGGCCACATTGGCCTGTTCCCTCAAAACACCATGCATTTTCCTTGCATTCCCTCTACCCAGAATGTTTTCCCATAAGTTGTTGCAGAGTTAATCTCTCTCTATCACTTCCTCATAGAAGCTATAAATACTACATCCAGTCTTTCTCTGTCACCCAGGCTCGATAAATTTCCACAGCACTTAGCATTAAATGTTATTAAATTACATTATCAATTTTCTTGTTGTTCCTCTGCAACTGGAATACAAATTCCATGAAAGAAAGGATTTGCATTTTTGTTAAGCACTATAACCTCAGAATCCAAGTAGTAACTCTATAAATACTTAATGAATGAATTAATGTTATATAAATATATAAGTTTTCTTTGTAACAGTTTACAATTGCAAATTTGTGTAACTATTTCATAGTGGTTTCCATAGTGGACCTCAAACCTGATATGGGCAGAAATGATGCCAATTTTCTCCTAATTAAAACCTAAAGTATCTAGTACAAGGTATTTGTTGACTACAATGAGTACACAAATAAATGAAGGCATAGGGCCGGGGATTTGGCTCAAATGGTACCACAACCTTGAAAGCACAAGGGTCCAAGTTCAACCTCGATACCACAATAAATAAGTAAATAAGCACATGAATGTAAATCAAACAACTAATACTCTCTGGAGCTACAAATGGAACTATTGTCCTTCCACTGAATATACACAAGTGTTTTAGAAATGAGATAAACATGTACAAGAGGTAAAGAAAAAAAGTGAGATTTGAACCCACTTAGGACCTTACCTTTCAGCTTGGTTAGAAAAGGTAGTGCTGGAGGCCAATCTAGGAAATAAATAAACAGAGTCATACAAACATCCTAGGATTTCATTACTGTTGAGGTAAGACCTGTTGTAGTTCATGCTTAGATAGGGCAACATGTGTAACTATTTTCCAGGATCGAAGGGCCCACTCAGTGGTCATTGTCCCTGGTTAAATTCAATCTTGTCTCTGAACTTGCTTTCTGTGTCAAGTTAGATATTTCCAGGAGTGGCCTACAATTAAAACTGATTTTCTGTCACCCAGTCAAACTACAAAATGGCCTGCATAATTGGATCAGGTGCCAGAACAACACCATTTGGCCTGGCCATCCCTATAGCAAGGCAACTCAAATTAATTTCTTTGTCTCCAGCCTCTGCAACCACAAATTATAAAAGCCTCTATTAAGACAGTAATATATATAAAATAATAACAAAGATATTTGTTAGCTAGCTGTTGAAATGAAGTGATATGAAGACAAATCTGTTATATTAAAAAAGGAATACAGTATATTAGATTAGTCATCAATATGTAATATGTAATTTTGAAATGTATAATTATATGTCTCTGTAAGTATGGAAATATTCCATAGGTCATTATATAGAAAAAGAATGCACAAAACTGGTAATTTAGAAAGATACACTTTAATCAGTAAGACTGTAGATATCGAAAAGGAAAATGCTGTAAGTTTATATAATTTAGTACAACTTCTAAAGTCAGCTGGCCAACAACTGTTTGGATAAGAACAGCCACTGCAGCAACCACTGACACCAGACACCATTCACAGTTTCTTTGGTTTTGGGCCTTCTTATGCTTCTGCTTTGCAATAAATAAATAAATGTTGGCAAAGGAACTAAACAGTAACTAAGGGTATGGCAAATATTATTTTAAAATATGTATCTAGAAAATGAGATAGAGTTTAAGAGTATATCAACTAGAGAACAAAATATGGAACCATATGGAAAAGCTTGAGTGATAAAATGGTTGTGGGGATCTTACCGGCTCTTAGATCACTCTGAGCATAGTGTCAGTGGCTGTAACTAACCTAAGTTAACCAGTGCTTTTAAATATACACCACCTCAACTGTTTTCACAGAAGGTTTCTGCTGCAGAAGTGTAATTGAAGCTGAGGGAGCCCTGGATTAAGGGACTGCTGGATCTGTGTTCTTGGCAGCTTTGTAACTAAGGCTACTAAGAATCATGGAAATTTGCATTAAATGCTTTCCCCATCTCTTGCTAGTTTACCTAAAAAAGACAGACATTTAAATGTAGGTATGTGTGAATATACAAAAGCATCACTGTTACTGATTTTCCTTGTGTTTCTTCAAGTGTTTCCATGTTAAGTTTTGGCAGTACTTGAACATGGATTATTTTTGTTTACAATAAAACAAAAGACAAAAACAATCCCCTCTTTATGTCTGTTTTATTTAAACCTAGAATATCTCCCCTAAACTCTGAAGTGTTCAGAAGTGAACCATTTGAAAGGTGACTGGATCTTGGAGGTACTGTTAAACCACTGATGAGCCCAGAGCTAAATGTGCTGTTAGGAAGTGAGGCTGGCTGAAAGAAGTGTGTCATGGGGTGGGGCTGGGAAGGTATATCTACCTCCCTTGCTCCTCCTTTTTCTCTCTGCTTCTTGGCTGCCATGCAGTGAGCTGCTGCCCTCATCCACACCCTTCTACCATGATGTTTCTAGCGTGGGATCAGCCAACTACAGACTGAATCACCTGAACTATGATTAAACCCTCCACTTTTAGTATATGTGCTGCCAAAGCGAGCACTAAACCCTCCACATTTAAATTACAGATTTGGGTACTATGTCCAGCGACAGGAAAGTTGACTAATGCATTATCTATTTTAACTCAGATCAACTGAATCAAGAAAATGGTAACAGATACAACAAAAAAGTAGTGATGGTAGGAATTATGACCTGGCATTAATAAAAGCTCTCAACTCCACAGTACTATTGATAGTCAATACACTCATTTCACCATTACTAACACTGTTCAAACTCAAGGGTTTAAATTAATTAATTCACCTTTTCATGTTTCTCTACTTCCCCATATACATCACTTATTTTACATATTGACTACTTTGAAATTTAGAAGTGGAAAAGTTGTATTTTATATTGTTTCAACTACATAATTCCAAGGATACCACAAGTGGTATAGCGAGAATAATGAGGTCAGACATTTTTAGGGTTAAGTTTTTACTGTTTTCCTGCTTAACTTGAAATCAACATTTCTTCCTGTGTTTTTTTTTTTTTAGTTACATTCTAACTTCACTAAGATTCATTCTCTTTTCCTCCCTCAAATGCCAGGATTTGCAGAATCCAGTTTTTGCCTCATCTCCCTCATATAGAACACTAAGAAATCTTTTCCATTCTGAATTTCTTTCAGACACTCATACTTTACTATATCATACCCCATCTTCAATGACTATGCAGTGATTTCACATATAACAACCTTTTCAACAACTCAGTCACAGACTACTTGAAGGCAGGAGCTAGGTCTTAATGCTTGTGGTCCAAAGCACCCAGCACTGTACTAGGACAGATCACAAACTTCAAGAATCCATGCAGAGTTTACTCATTTCATTTCCTACGTGTTGTATTCAGTTTGTTACTGAATTGATACATTATTCATATTCATGAACTAAACCATTTATCTTCTAATGTTTACCTATTAAAGGGGATTTATTTACAGAAGCACTTAGAGAAGCTAAGCTTAATTTACCCTGAGACTGAAAGATGTATTTCCAAAATGTGTACCTTTACTTAAGTCGGAAGTGTGAAGCTGTGTATTGATATTTAACCCTTCCCTTACTCTGTAAATTGCACAGTTAAGTAAGGTTCCTTTGAGATTACAATATGTCTCATGAATCCATTTCAAAATTGGAAAAGAGTAACGATAATGATAATGGCTAGTGCTTACCAGCAATACTGACAATTCTATGTACTGTTGTACACATTAGCTCATACCATAATAGAGATTAATAACCTGGGCAAACAACAGAATATTCTCAGCAAAGCATTCTTTAACTTTACTCTGATGTTGAGACACAAGACTTGATGCAGCTGGGGAATTCAATCAAAAGATCAGTCCAGCCAGTTTTGTTAACTAGTTTGAATTGATCCCACAGACCACGTGTTGACTGACTATTTCATTTCTGAACTGGTGGATTTTACTGAAGTAAGGCTCTTTCCTACCAAAACAAAACAAAAGCTGATATTCACCTTCCCACAGACTGCATTATATCCAGCAAGAGTGGAGCTGCCAAGTCTGGACTCAAATGAATGAATGTGGAAAGGACCACAATGGCCAGCCCAAGGGTTTCTTCATCATATTCTTCAAGAATGGCTCCACAGTCATGACATCTGCAAAGAAAAGAGAAGAATGCTTACTGTGAAAGCCAATTATGGTTTCAAGATACAACATATAACCATGAGTCTTGGAAAAGTCCTCAAAAGGAAGCAGTTATTTCACTCTAACAGCAAGCCAGAGATTGCAGTGCTACCAACATCATAGACAAGAGAGAAAGCACACATGAAAGAGACTGTGAAAGTTTCTTTGATTTCTGCAACCATGCTTGAATTTACAAACATTTGGTTACATTTGAGTCATTGCTCCTTCTTAGAATGAGCACCATTTGGATTGCAATAGTGTGAAGTTTCTGGTATTTTAGTCAATGACTAGATACTTTGTTATTTTCAGAACTAAAAATGAAAACTGCCTGGACATAAACAGAAATTTTTCCCCAAAAATTATTTATGGGTAAAGTCAGGGAACTCAAGTGAACACTTAGAAATCCTGAGGAGTCTAGATTGAATCTCTACTACTCATGTAGACTAGTTTTATGAATTTACTGGACCTACTGAGCACAGTAATCAAAAACACAAACAATGGCACCCGCTCTTAAGTAACTTATAATGCATTTCTCCTTGGAGTTTCCTAATGTAGGTTCCATTTAGTTCAACTCAAACATGGTCTCAAAAAAATAAATAAATAAACAAACAAGCAAATAAATAAATGGCCTTATCTAAAAAGCTATGGCACTTGGACTTTATCCTAAAATAAATCTGGGATTATTGCAGGCTGACATGCCAAAAAATGACATAATCAGTTTGAGATGCAGGGAATAATTCTGCTGGCACGATGGGATAAGAATGAAGCTTCAACCTTATTCTCAGTCTAAGGATTTGAGGTTTCTATTGAGAGATTTTATTAGTGTGAAATTATTACTGTGGACAGTAAGTAATATTATTTGCAATTTTCCAGATAAAAATGCCTAAGCATAAAGAAAAGCTGCTCATATAGTACTGCTGTTATTACATACTCATGTCAGAAATGCATACCAACACTTATGGCGACAGCCTTTCAAAGAGCAAATGATGATTTAAAAGCAAAGCATACTGCTTCTGATACATTCTCACAGCCCTGGTGACCAAAACTCTAATTCTATAAACGTGGTGAAAAAACATTGGGCAAACTTACTTGTCGGTCATCACTGTTGGCTGTTCATCAGTAAATTCTTCAGGTGCTGGCACAAACATACTCACTATGCTGGGTGCTGAGAGCAGGCTAGATTTAGTGGCTCCTAGGAAAGCAGTAAAGAGACAACTAGTGAATAAAGAGCAGCATCGGGGGCTAGGAAAGGTTCTATTCTGCTCTTATAAACCTGGAGATCACACTCATAGGAGCATGACTTAGTCATCACAAGTGAGTTGAGAAAAGCCCTCAACAGCAAAATGAAGTTTAAAAAAGACAGTAATTGGTGTCTGTTCCTATGATTTTAAGAGTTAGACATCCACTTGTCCTTTGTTCTTTGACTTTGAAAAAATCAGGAAGAATTTAGATGTGCCAACAAATTAGTAGGACAATAATAACAATCAAAGGAGTAATCTAGTCTATGTCCAATCCACTTAAAGTCTGCTACACCCTTATATGCTAGGCATAAACGGAAGCTATTCATATGATACTGCAATTCTAAAAGCATAAATGTTCCTTAATACCAAAGTATTGCTAATTTGGGAAGGGAATAAGATCACAGACTTCACACACATAGCAAAGGGAAATAATGGAGTAAAGAAGTAGCAGTGCAGTTTTCAGTCTGAAGAACTATCATAAGTGCCAAAGCAAAAACAATGCAGTTTTCAAATTGAAATATTTATGAATGAAACATCAAGTGTCTTGAAGATACTATTCCATGACTCACTCCACTTCAGCCAGTCAATACTACAGTATCTAAAACTTTAGGGTTTTCCGCCTTCAAAGAAGTCTGAGGCAAGAATCTTAGCAACATCATCTGGCGATGAGTAAATGTGGAGAAGTGAGAGAGTCATCTCCATGAAGAAAGCCCTCAGTGGTGGACAGATTCTCTGGAAACTGTGAGATGAGACAGCTGAGAAGAATGCCAAAGTGACAATCAGGAATGATGTCTTGAACAAAGCTCATGTATAAGTGGGTACAGGGAGGGCAAAGGAATAGAAAAAAATTAGAATCAACATGTATCATGTACTTATATAAACTCTCAATGTTGAATGTGATTATAATGTATGTACAAAATGTACCAATAAAATCAATTTCAAAAAAATAATGTCTTGTTCTACAATGTAATAACTGAATTCTTCAAATAAGATGGAAGTCATAAAATGCTATTAAATAATTTGTTTCTCATCAAGGAGCTTATAACTTTATGCTGAAAAAATAATGTTTCTTAAATAAGAAAATGATAATGATTCATATAATTGATTTCTAAAGGAATGAAATTAATTTTTTTAGAAACCTAACCAAATGGGAGCTGTCTTTCAATCTTAGAGGAAAAAAACAATACTGAAGCTTTCAAAAAATCAAGATTCTTCCATACTATAGAGCCCTTTGCCCAATAAAAACTGCAAAATGTATTTTTGAGAAGTAAATATGCAAACCTAAAGACAAGGAAAAGTATCTGGAAATATACTTATGTTACTGCTAAACCCCCAAGTGTAATACAAATTTTACTATATTTACTATACTTAGATAACATTCTTTCATAAGTGTATCAAAGCATTTAATTAACCACGATCTCTGATTCTTTCATAACGATGTTGCTTTGAGTACTGTAAACCTAAGTACAACTTAATTAATAGTAAAAAAAAAGCAAGAAGTAGGTCAAGATAAAAGACATGATGTTGTGTAAAGAAATCAAAGCACAGGGGCTGGGGATTTAGCTCAGTGGTTCCAGCACCTGCCTTGCAAACCCAAGGGCCCGGGTTTGATCCCTGGTAACCACATTCAACAATGCTGGGCCTGGTGACTTAAACCCACCAGCAATTTGAACCACATACCACAATGCTGGGCATGGTGGCTCATGCCTGTAATCCCGGCCCTCAGGAGGCATAGACAGAAGGATTGCTGTGAGTTCCAGGATTGCCTGGACTATATAGTGAGCTCAGGGCCAGCCTGAACTACAAAGTGAGACCCTGTCGAAAGAAGAAAGGGAAGGGAAGAAGGGAAGGGAAGGGAAGGGAAGGGAAGGGAAGGGGAGGGAAGGGAAGGGAGGAAAGAAAGAAAGAAGCTAAAGCACAGAACGTTCAAATACACTACCCCACATTTCTTGAACACTGATAGGCCATGGCAGTCAGATGTCAAAATGCTCTAAAAATAGAAAATTTCAGACCATAAGGTATATGGTGATACATAGACAGTCTTACTAGAAACATAAGGCAGTGATTTCAGAAACAACTCCGTGGTATGGCTCTCACAGGATAACTGCCAATTACTGCTATACAGTAATCATAACTTAAGAAAAGAGAAGGACTCATTATTTTGGTGGTTTCAAGACAATCATCAAGAGAAACCACCAGCAGACAACATACAATATGGGAAAAAAAAATTATCAGCTGTTTCTCAGATAAAGGACTACTACTAGAGTATGTAAAGAACTAAAAAAAAAAAAAATCCCCAAATTTAAAGACCCAATTAAAAAATGGGCATCTGAAATGAACAAACTTTTTCAGGTGAAAAAGTAAAGGTAGCTAAGAAACATATGAAGAAAAGTTCATCATCACTGGTCATTCAAGAGATGCAGATGAAAACAACACTGATATTTCATCTCACTCCACAAAGAATGACTGCTATCATGAAATCAACCAATAACAAATTCTGGCAAGGCTATAGGGAGAAAGGAACCCTTCTCCACTGTTGGTGGAAATGTAGACTGGTGCAACCACTGTGGAGATCAGTGTGGAGATTTCTCAAAAAACTAGGATTAGAGGTCCCATTTGATCCTGCTATTTCCTTGCTAGGTATATACACAAAAGAATTAAAAGAATCCTATCACATACATACATCCATGTTTATAGAAGCTCAGTTTGTGATAGTTAAATCATGGAAACATCCCAAATGCAAATGCTCATCAACAGGAGACCAGATAAAAAAGATGGGTTTTTTAATAAAATGGAGTATTATTATAACATATAAATGATAAATTTGAGTCCTTTAAACTCCAATGGGTGTACCTCCAGGACATAATCTTAAGTGAAATAAATAGGATACAGATGTATAAATATAATTATCAAATGAGAAACTGAAGGTGTAAATGAATTTTAAGATGTCTGATAGGTATTGTGAAATAGGAAGAAAATGTTCAAATAGAGAGCAGGAGTTGGGCCAGGGAGTTAGCTCAGTGGTTCCGGTGCCTGTCTTGCAAGCGCAAGGGCCCAGGTTCGATCCGGTAACCACCTAACAATACTGGGTGTGGAGACTCACCCCAGCAGCAATCAGTACCACATACCACAGTGCCGGGCGTGGTGGCTCATGCCTGTCATCCCACACTCGTGAGGCAGAGACAGGAGGATTGCTGTGATGTGAGTCTGAGGCTGAGCTCAGGGCCAGCCTGAACTATAAAGAGAGACCCTGTCTCAGAAAGAAAAAATTTGATGGCAAAAAAAAGGAAACAAAGCTTATGTATATAGCGGGCAGGAAGTTGTAGGGAGGGCAGTGGAATGGGGAAAAAAATACTAATCAAGATGTCTCATACTGGTACAAACCATCAATGTTGAATATGATCACAATGTATATGTAAAAGGTACCAATAAAATAAATTTTAAAATATCATTGCCAAAGGAAGAAATATTTATGACAGTAACATTGTGTAGATGCTTTTCCATATGATAAAACAGAATGTCTGAAGGAATATTTGTCATAGTCACCGATTTAAGCAGACAGATGAACTTACTGGGCATATTATAGGGCTACATTTGCTAAATCAGCAGATTCCTGAGTCCTGCTACTAAAGTGGGAACAAAGAGTAACATATAAGGTGGGAAATGTGAAAAAGGAAGCCAGCCTTCAGCTTTCTTTTGCGGTAGCTGAGTCACAACTAAGTCTACAGTGTCAAAAGAAGTTCCTATTATTTCCCTGTTGCTCCCAACAGTTCTAAGATCACCCCTATGGTTTCCCCTCCTGAATATCCAGTGTTTTCTGTATGGAATTAGAAGCAGAAACAGAGTTTTCAGGAATTTGAGTAAGGATGGGACCACCTCCAGATCCTAACTTCTAAGTTGGAGATGTCGACAAAAAGCTCCTTTAGCAATCTCAGGGAAAGAAGAAACTGCTCCTATAATACTGCTATTATTAAGTAAGTGATATTATTTGCAATTTTCCAGACAAAAATGCCTAAGCATAGGGCCGGGGAGTTAGCTCAGTGGTTCCGGCGCCTGTCTCGCAAGCGCAAGGACCCGGGTTCGATTCCCCGGTAACCACATAACAATACTGGGTGTGGAGACCCACACCCAGCAGCAACCAGTACCACATACCACAGTGCCGGGCGTGGTGGCTCACGCCTGTAATCCCAGCACTCGGGAGGCAGAGGCAGGAGGA